>CM068588.1:17233823-17538823 GCA_035048485.1 Pteria penguin | reverse complement strand
TACAATACATACAATTCATCTGTCAATCATTTATCTACAAGGTTGTCTTTGTATCTTTGTTTAGGGTATAATTCAAAAAACAGCCTTTTCTTGTTTTTGTTTTGTTTTGTTTTGTGGTGGTTTTTCTTTTTTATTTTATTTTATATATTCATTTATTATTATTATTTTTTAAATTTCATATTTGGGGAAGGGGGTGTTGGGTTTTTGAACTTATATATTTGAATAAGATTTGAAAGTTTTGAAAAAAAAATATGCAATAATGAATGTATTGCTTTTGACCAATGAAATCACGCAAAAATATGGGCCAACTAATTCATGCCGGCGACCGGTTCACTTGCTCGTTGAACGTGGAAGAAATACGACTGAAAATTCATCAAGGAGCTTTTGTTTTAATTTATTTTACATTTTCGGTAAGATAAAGTTTTAATAGTTTTCTTTCCTGATTTTGAATTTGCATAAATGCATAAATTGACATATATCTTTATATTTCAAAATTAACCGATTATGTCATAGTTAATCAGTCCCTACAGTACCTGTATGTACATGCAGTGTCCTGTAGCTGTTTAGCTTACCTGAGCCAAATGCTCAAGTCAGTTACAGTGATCATACGTTGCTCGTCCTTTTCTCGTCTTAAATTTTTAACATAATCAATTTCGTCCCTGCAACAGCTAATGAGATTTCATTGATGCTTGGTATTATATAATAGATATGATCTTTGTGATGGAATCGTATATAGTAACCATTGTACAAGATCAGGATATTATGGGACATGCGCTACGGAAGCGTTCATAGGATATATAATGGCTATTGTCTTCTGTATAACACATTGAAGAAATATATTGATAATGGAAATACTGCCCATTGAATAACGAGAAAACATCCAGTGAAGGAATCTGTAGATTACACTTTTTAATTTATATATATTTATAATATAGAACTATTGTTAAGAAGCTGTGTATATGTAATGCAAAGGAAATAAAATTCCTTTTTAAGAATTTAACATTCTGCATGTGCTCCTCAATTTTAATTGATAATGGTAAGTATCAAGAGCATAAGAGTATTTTCTGTAATGTGTTAAAACATCTATTGTACCTTCGTTTCATTTCCTCTCATGGAATGATAAGAACACAAATGCAATTTTCTTATTAGGAGGTAAATTCTTGAACTTATATAGCCGTAGTTACGTATGTATACTTATTTCAGAATCTGCACGGCAATGAACTGAATGGAGGCATTATAATTTCTATTATATTGAAAACAATGTGCTACATGTTTCGATTTCGTCGACGCTGAATGTTTATATTAAAATAGCAACAACATGCTGTATGTATACGTATCTATGCATGTTAGACTTGTTATTCATTTTTTCTGTGAAGTGGTGTGTAAATGTAGTTGAATATGAATATGTTGTGAAGCACAAGCAGTATAGTGCAAATATGAAAAACAATTCTGAAATTTGAAAGTGGGATTACACCCTTCTGTATACATAAACGCTTGGATAGATTCCACATCATGAAGGATGGATGTTTTTATGTCTTAACGGCTAAGGAAAACCGGCATCTGATGTGAACTTAAAAGAAGTTCTATTGGCATTGCAACATAACTTAAAGATTTTCATGTTGTACTGAAATCTCAATATGGGCTTAAAAGCCTAGATTTTCCCTTTTCCTTGGGGGGAGGGGGGGGTTGACAAACATTAAAAAGACAAGTGGTATCAACGTAATCTTGTACGTAATCTTTTGTACGGATTATATGAATTCAAGCTCTAATAGATTCGTACAAACTTGTTTAAAACGTATTTACATTCCACAGAACTCTAGTCATACTATTCACAAAGACCAATTACGACCAAATCCTAGACTTCAACGTTAGGAGTAAGAGTTTACTCACATTATGACATATAGAATTTAGATATTAGACTAATGTGTGTCAGAACAACCCCCAAGTCGAAGCTCCAACACTTCAGACAAAGATTTTCCACACTTAAATCTATACTGTAATTTCTAGTCAACTTCTGAAAATGATTTCTCATTCTCGACTGAATATTGTTTTAAGGATAGTAAACAGTAAACAAGTACAAAGCTTCTTAACAATGAGTCATTTTAGTCAAAAACTCCCACTCTTAAACTTGGACAACGAAAACAATCTGACTCCTGCATTTCTGCTCCCATTACACTTTATATTAAGTGCACACTGGTGCCCCACAGGGGGATAGTACAAAGAAACACATTTTGAAAGATTTTTAATGAGATCTCTAAGTATTAAGGAATATGTCAAGATTGGAAAAGTAATGTAAAAAGGTATTTGAGTATATGTTTTTGAAAGAGGGAAAGATAAATGTTGAACTGTTTCGTATAAAGTGTTTATACTGTAAGATTAAAAAAAAGGAAGAATACCAGAATATATAATGAACATGTACGCTGCGTGCATTGTATTTTGCAAATAGTGAGCTAGTGAATATTTTTATTCGTGCATATTTGTGACAACAAATAGAATCTAAAGGAAACATGTTCTTCAAAATGTGTTCATGCATCCTTAAGGAATGCTATAAAAAGGGTAATCCCAGAATATATGTATTCCTCGGTGATGAAGCGCCACCCTTTTTATCACATGACAGCCACTGCAAAAATGCAGGTGATACTAATAATGATTCAGTGGATGTTTAGGTGTGTATGCATTAAAGATATATCGAATAATAATGATAGTGTCATTTCCCTTTGTCATCTTTAAAAGCTTTTTAAACGTTTTTGAAAACTTTTCGAACGAAAAAAGAACTACATCCAACTCAAATATAAATCAAAACCCTCTGCGGAATGCATATATTAGCAAAAGACCATTACATTTGAGTGTTCGTTAGTATGTTTTTTTTTTCTTTCTTTCTCTCCCTTTAGTAGTTTATTTTCGGAGATTTTTCTGCCTCTTCATTTTGCAAATCATAAGGAATAATTGAGCTTTTTTTAGAATGATCTTGGGGTGGTAGGTTCGAAATCGAATGTTACTCTACTAAAATATTTTTTTCATACGTGACATTTTTGTTATTCAGGGACCACACCCAAATTTGATTAAATTTCCCTGGTAGAACAGTCCACTATTTCCAATGATTCATATACAGATCAAAAACACGAGCGAAACGTATAATGTAAAATACGATTGTATCTGTTGACGTCATTTTGACACACCCAACACTATCCTACAGATAACAAAATTACAGGCGAGACCAGATGCCCGGATGGAGTGAGAATCTTGTTTGAGGCCATACAATTCACACGAATACCATTACTTACATTCGATACAAAAATATATAACAATATACGCGTGAGATGAGAGTGGAACAATATCGCATACAAAAGTGACACGTGCTTTCAAAATACCATAACAAGGGTAAAGAAAATCCACCAGGAAAGCGATGAGTTGTTAATTAATATTTCTTTACAACACATATTTTGTCAACATAATTGTTGGCAATGGCAGATTGTAATGCCTGTTAGCGGTCATATAAATTCCACGAAAATATCTATGGTCATAGTGTGTCATCCGTTGTAAAAAAACAAGTTGATATGAATTGGAATGCTGCATTATCTGTACAAGTTTAGGCTCCATTCGTTAATGTTGTTGGGAAAAAATAGAATGTAAAGATATTATTTTACGGTGTCTTCTGCCACATAACTGAGCCATTAACTCCTCGTTTTCTTTGTTGTGGTTTCAAGTTTATTTTAAATTTTGAAAAAGAAAGGGGCGCGCTATATGTATATTATTTAAAACTCCAGAGAATGACGTGTAATTATTTAGAATTGACGTACAAAAAACATTTTTCGAAGGGATCGAATTATTTATATGTTTTTATAAAGTACAGTGGTCGCATTTCACCTTTTAATTATCTATAAATTGATCTATTTTCACTTTTTATCTGAATATTGCAAAAAAGCTTAGATTGCACTTATTGTATTCTTAAGCTTAAATAATGCTTTAAAAAGAAAAAGATAATCCAACAATATATGCATGCTCCTGTCGTAATAAGGCGCCATCTTTTTGGGCACGTGACAGCGACTGCATAGGAACATAGGAAAATGCAGAACTCTACTAACTCACATAGAAGGGAAACACAACTGATATATAGATATTACGAAATATTACTTCTTATTTGGAAACGCATCTTCTTTCTTGCTCTTCTGTATGAGAAATATACTCATGGATACATAATTATAATCGCTAAGTTATAAAGCGCTTTGGTGTGCTACAAATCTTACCAATTTTAAAAATTGGGAACTACGTATTAAGATTGAATGTCGACGAAACTATGATAAAACGTAGTGATACTTCCAGATCAATATCAAGGAAGAGCTAAAAAGTTAAACGAATGCATTCTTGTTACATTACATCTCATGTTATGCAATTTTGTGATTGTAAATGTCAATATATCATATTTTCCTCAGTCAACTTCTAATAAATAAAGTGGCGGCATCTTTGTGCCAAGTCACAGCAAGGTAAGTCAAAACATAATTTTGACTTATCATATGTTATGTTGACTTGGCAGTTGCTATATCGACTTTTCCACATAAATATCGACAATGATTTCAGACAAGTGGACGGCAGAAGTATACGTTCATGTATGAAACATATTAAAAGTAGTATAATTACCATCGCTATTGATTCTGTTAAAACATAACTTTTCAAATGGCTTATGTTAATGTGCAATTTAACAGCAAAATACTAATAGGTTACTTGGATGCCAGTTCACACTTACTAGCCTTACCTTACAGAAAAAGATTTTGCATCGATATGGATTAAATGTTAAGATACTGTTTTCACTATTTAAAAACTCAGAATTAGACAGGCAATTTATTTCTCATAAAACTTGGTATGTCAAGCATTATATCGTAGCACAAAATCAGTTTTTAGTATCATATATCATGAAAATATATTTCTTTTATATGATATATATTTTTTTCCGTTTTCGACTGTAAAAGCTTCCTTTCTTTAATGTTTATCTAAAGATATATTTATTTCATATTTTGAATAGATAAAAGGACTTCCAGAAATGGGAGTTTTTCTCTTGACCAATGAAATCATGCAAAAACAATTAGCGAATTTATACCGTCAACCTGTTCACTTCTTCACTATACGTGAAACAGATAAGATTGGACGATTCATTTGGGATTTTTTTTAAATTCCTTTTACATAAGCGGTAAGCGAAATCTTTTTTACTGATTTTAAATAAGTATGAATGTTTCTATAGAGATCCGTTGCTATGTGCATCAATATTAACCGATTGTTACGTGAATAATAAGTTCGTGCAGTTTCATTTAGTTTTCATTGAAATTTCAAAGATGTACAAAGGCATAAATTAAGCACCAGTACTCTACATCAGATATTAGTTAGGGCCTAAAAACATACAAATACTGTATATGTAGAACAAGGAAAGTAATTTAAATATCAAATAAAAGATTAAGATTATTCATATTCAATTTACTAACTGACCGTTTTGCACAGAGATTGTAAGAAGCTCTTATGGAAAAAACGGTGGTACAATGGTTTCAAAAAATCGAAAATACCGTGACTTGATTTCGGATTACATTAAGTGTTTCAAATTCAAATCTACAGTATTCAGCACGGACCATCCATGTTTAATCCCGTTCATCATGAGCACCACTAAGGCTTTGCCATGCATACCGCAGTTTGCAACATTTTAGCTAAATTTATATACAAGTACAGAGTGATTTGGGAACAAGTCTCATCTAAACTTATACTTCAAAAGTGAAATATTCAATTGTCTTTTATATAAAGTTGTGTCGATCTACATTTATCGAAAATTATTTCTGACTTGTTGACTCCCCTCAGTATTTTATTGTAATTATAAAATATCACACATTTTTGCTTATCATGAATTTTGTTGCCGATTGTGACGGCGGTATTATTGTTGCAAACTCAAGTGACAACGAGTTATACTAGCTCAAATGATATTATGGCGTGGCGGCACATGTGGCCGGTCGGCGAGGAGGAGGGTTGCTTCTCCGTAGCGCCTGGTCCCGCCCCTGGTTTTTCCCTTTTTTTGGGGGGGGGGGGGTTCTTTGATAGCCAATATACCTATTTTGTTTTGTAGAATAGATGTTTCTTATTAACTGCTTCTTGTATCTTAACACTATATGTATTATGTATCGTGTTAATAATAAGGTTTTTTGTCTTTTGTTTCATGGAAGTTAATGATTAAATGCTTACTGTTGAATTGTTTTTATGTTACTGTTATGCTTAGTTAAGTGATTGTGTATATCCATATACCAGTACAAGTATGAATTTGTAGTATTATACACAAATATGTATGAATTTCGTGCACTATATGCTCATTTCTACAACTTGCGTCTCTTCAGTAATGCTAAAGACCAAAACTGTGGAAATTCAGGGTGTATATATTTGAGGAGCACAGTAATAACCAAACTGACATAAAGATCAGGACCAAACTAAGTATAGAACTATGCAAGAAGAATACTCTCAAGGTTTTAGAGTAATCAATTTATGTTCTTCGCAGTGCATATGGCGTATATACATGTATGTAGGATGAGTACAGATGTATCGAAAATATATTTCAATATATTATGTTGATTTGTCCACATTAGTATCGACAAAATATTCAGATTAGTGCATATAATTACCTGACGAGTGGATGGCATAAATATGTCATCATATATGATATATAGTATAATTAGTAAGGCTCCTTTGTACAGATGATTGTAGTCCTGATATAACATTCACGTGAAAAACGGTCATAGGGGTTAGATTTAGCACAAGTGCCAGGTCTTCTCAATCTGATGCCTGTGCAGTCTTTGCGTGGACTCGACCAAATATCTGCGTTAACGCGATTCCTTCTCTTGAACGCTTCATCCAGTTGCATGGTCACATGCTCACGCTTCTCTATTAAGGGCTTGTGTATTAAGCAGTACTAAGCGCACGAGAAAATCACATCACACGTCACAGACGTAAATTTTTTTATAATGTTATTTTAGGACTGCACCGAATATTAGGTATCGAATTTCCACTGAGTCTTGTATGATACCACTTTTCTATAGAAAACATTGATGTGCATTCTAACTCCAATACACAAATAAGATACATGTACATGGATCTCAACTTCCGCCAACTGTCTTCATAGAAAATCAGTAATAGTCTTGTTACGAGTAAAAGGAGTTTTCACACAGGTATATAATACAAAATAGGTAAATGTTAGTCATGATAACAGCTATACCAACTTACTTATCAGTAATATAAATATGCAAATTGTGGGCAATAATAAACAAGTTTCATTTAAAATTGTAAATGAAGATTTAATATTGCAATTTTCCCCTTGTATAGTGGTGTTCCATACTACTGGATTCATTTTATTGCTAAGTCCATACCTCTTGTATTACTCTCTTCGCCATCGTTGGAACAATGGCGATAAATTGAATATTTGAATATTTTTAAAACTATGAAACTAAACTAGAAAATCGAAAACGACATAGTTGTAACTGAATATATGACTTCACGCATGCTCATGTGATTCTTTTATTAAATTTATCTCGTGGTGCTTTTTACCTTCATCTTGTATCATTTAATACGACAAAATACATCTAATGAAATAAATTAGTTTCCTGGCGATAAATTTAGTCATTCATTGCAAATAATCAGAAAAACTTGCTTTGAAAGAATGTGTTACACTCAGAATAACAGAGCGATTTTACCGCCTTAACTTGCTTCTTCTAAACGTTATAATCCTCGCCCAATCCAACAGAGACACCTCACTGTCACCTTGGACACCTAAAACAACAAGCCAAAACTTGCTTGTCAGGTGGACAAGACAGTTAGCTGTTGTAGGTGATGCTTTATATTAATGTGATTTAAAACTATCCGTTGGTTCGCTTTTCGTTATTTATTTTCTGTTTTAGTATTTCTATTTATGATCATTATTAATACTATTTTTATTATCTGATTTTTATTTTACTCTATTATTATAACTATTGTTATTATTATTATCATTATTCACGGATCTCCCTAAATTTGCAGTTGATGGGCCGAATTCTGTGGGCCGAAGATCGGGGGTATGGGGGCCGTCTAGGCCCCTATTTTGGTCCAGGTGCAAACCCCCGGAAGGGGTTCAAGGGGGCAAAGATCTCCTACGGAAAATGGTTTTTATGAAAAAATTTACTGTAATCTTTCCTCTTTTGATATATAACATATATATTTTACCATTTGGAAAAGCTCATATTAATGTGATTAAATTTCTCAAATTTTTATTTTCCTGGTGACGATTCAATTTAAAATTTTCATGGACTTTGCTATAAGCCATATTTGCAGTACAAATGGGAAACGAGATTTTATCGAACACAAACACTTTTTATTATCAAAACAGAACATATGTGTGTACTGTAACATTATAGCTCATTTACAAGTGTTTATGCGTAGTTATTTACCATACAAATAAATGATGAAAACTTCATCGGTTTCGACGGTTCACGTACAAAAATGCCTGGATTTCTTACTTACCTTCTTCAAATAGCAATAAGTGTCACTTATATGGATATTAAAATCATTCCTCTCTCTCTCAATTTCGTATGGCCCATTGTACACGAGTTTCATGCATCATTTATTACGACAATGCGCCGATCTGTCCCCCTGGGTGGATAAGCGTACGCCATATAAAATGTGGATGCGCAAATGGCACAAGGGCGCGGTCTAAAGTGATTCCTGATAATTAGTATTATAATTGTTATTGTTATTATTATCATTATTTCATTATTGTGGTTTTGGGGGTTTTTTCTGTATTTACATGGCCATTGAGGATTAGTCATACGACTCAGCCAGATGCAAGAGTTTCCTTAAATGCATCTTGCAACTCAACAAATTTAATTTAACTTTTCTCCCATATTACATATTTTAGTCTTATAAAGAAACTTGTTTACTTCATTAGATTTATACCGTTCAATATCTCAGATGATATCGTCTGTTTGAATGATATTGTTAAAATCCTAAATGACAATAAAAAATTCAAACTCTCAAACCATCGAAAATACCTGAATACATAGTATCGGTAGGTCGCTGAATACGACCTTTGTAATAGACATGTGATAATCATTAAATTAACACTTTAAATTCCAAATGTGCTGTTCAAACCACATTGGGTGAGACAAAATATCGATCCTAATCTCCTATGGGGATACTCTTATAGACTACTATTTTAAGCTTGTATCCAGAAAGGCAGAACATGAATGATCTGTGTTGATATATTTTAATACTTCAATGTTTTTCCTATTTATATTTTAACGAATATATTACTACATGTATATGTCTGTGATTGAGACTGATTGTTGCATTTGACTTTGTGAATACAGTGGATCTAAATATATTTCCTATCCTATCCTATTGTCTTTTAACTAGGCCGTTCTGGGTAAAAATATCTCAAAAACTACAATAGGAAAATTAATCATTTTTTCGTCAGTGATGAAATGCTAAATAAAAATAATTTTTAGGGAATTGTAGAAAAATTCACCGCTTGGTTCAGTTTTGGGGGGAAATCTCAAAAAACAATATTTTTAACGTTTTAAAATGTCGTAATCAGATATTATGGGATGATGGATATATCCAAATCATAAGTCTAAAAATCATGAAACCAGAATTAATTTCGATACATTAATATTGGGTAGATACATTTCAGTTAAACTATGCTGATTTTATAAATTGTAGATAATTTTTTAATATTATTAATGTTTTAAGACGCCAACTATTTTAATGATTACAATCGATCGGCATGCGCTAAAACTTGCGCAGCGCATTAAAACTCGTACCGAGAACGGACTCGTTAAATGCCTCTTTTCAATCTGGATTTTTGCAGTTAAATCTGGGTTTAGCTTTTCCGTTTGTTTCGTGGTGTTTCGTGGTATTTTACCTCTGCGACCATACTCATCTTTGTATGTAGTTGTCAAAGAAAACAGATAGGTGATGTTGTCCTACATGTTTGATAATCCTCTCAGAAATCTCAGCTGGCTGCCTACGTGTTATAGTTATGCATTTCATTTTCCTATCTTTCATTCGATAATAATACATATTCTTTAACTTTATGATTGACTGATTATTGTTTTACGCCACTCCACGATTTTTAGGTATATGGTGACGATATCTACGTGACGCATTGCATAGAAATTTATAACTTTGCAACAAACACGCCCAGGGCAGTGATTCTTTACGTGCCACGCCCACCGTGACAGTAGACCTTAGTTTTTCGTTTTATTAAATAGATAGAACACCGGTGTGTTATTAGGTGGAGTCGAACCTTTGACCCTTCGAGCACCTCATCCATTGAGTTCCACCTGCTCCATATGTAGATGTACTACTTGAATTAAACATTTTGGCAAGTGAAAAGGTAGGGAAAGTACTATGTGGCTAATCACACATTGCTTGTATATGACAAATGATGGGTAATCGGGCATGATAAATAAAGAATTTATGATCACATATTCATTTATTCCCGTTACGTTTTTGTGTGTTATTTGAAATCGATATGTGTGTGTGTGTGTGTGTGTGTGTGTGTGTGTGTGTGTGTGTGTGTGTGTGTGTGTGTGTGTGTGTGTGTGTGTGTGTGTGTGTGTGTTTAGATTCATTCATACAAAGTCTTTTCATGCCATTTTAAAGAAGAAAAAATATTTTATTATCTCGTTCGAACGAGAAACTATCTCGGTCGAGCGGTCAAACGAGAATAAATCTCGTTTGAACGAGAAACTATCGTATACCATAGTCCGTAGTGTGAGTGTAATTAACCGATAACAAGAAATGGAATATTGTACATCAATAAATCTTTCGATTTTTTTTCTTACAATTTCTTTAGTAGCGGATGTTTGATTGTTAATTACATAAGCAACAGCTGCATTTGATCTTACCCCTGTGTTTGGCCTAAATTTAGTTGAAAAACATTATATGTGCTATTTTAGTCTATCAGTATCTAAAGTATGTTTGTAACACATGATTTGGAACCACATCTCCTCCCTTTCATATTTGTGCTTTAAGTCACTGGAATCAACGAAACTTCGCTCAGTAACTTCACCAATTAATATTAATCATTAATGAAATAATAATGCATGATTATGAGTGTTTTACTGTATATCAGTAAGTACCATTCAGTTTATACTTCAATTCTGAAAAACATAAATCATAATTAATAGCTATTATAATACTTTTAAGTACAAGAGGGGGCAGAATATCTCTGATAGCATACTAACCCCGCCCTCTTTTTCCCTCGCATTCTTCTTTTCATCGCAATGTAATGTATTATACTTTAACTTTCCTTTCTGTTGATTAGCTGTGTGTGTTTACAATATACATGCATATGTACATTGAAGTTGTAAGTGTGAAGTGCATATATAAATGTATCATTGTATGTTTCAATAGAAATAATTTCTAATCATACTTTTTTCAAATAAACAAACACCTTAACTAATATATAATAGTTTCTCGTTCGAACGAGATAATTTTTCTGTTGCGAACGAGATAGAGAAAATGATTTCTTCTTTAAAATTGCACGAAAACGGCTACGTAAAAATGGCTTCGTACAATCATATGGTATGATTGAATCAGATTTCCATCTCATTTGTACATTAGTCTTAGTTTTATTGCTCATCAACAACATAAAAGATTTGTCAATGATCGGGTTGATCAGCAACAAAAGTAGTTTTCGAAATGGATAACAGTGCAGTCTACAGTTTTATTTCAATTGGTATTCCCTTTTATTTTATTTTTTTTTTCAATGAAAATAAAACTCATTGCAAAATCTCCGACAATCTTATTTTCGGATTTCTGTATGTTGTTATATAGAACTGCATACGTCAAACTCAAGATATATGTCAAGGCAGATTATGACTCCTCGGCCTTCACTCATCTCATCTTCACTCAGATATACCACTCAGATATACAACAAAGACTTTAATATAATGGTTTTTCTCTAGCAGGATGCAGGTTTATATACATGCAATATCATAAATGCAATTTCGTTAACACGGATTTTAAGGGAACTTGATTTTGAAACAGCGTTTACGCACTTGATTTTCGTATAACTAGATATTTTACATGTACATGTAAAATATATATGTAGAAAATAGTAAGAGTTAAAAAAATCATCATGTGTTGATGTATAAAATTTCACAATATTTTATGCAATATTCGGACATCACATACAATAAATATTTATAGATAGATAAATGCATTCATCTGTACAATCACAACAATGGTAAGGAAATGTACAGATTTTTAAAAGCATTTTGGCATTTGTGGAAAATAAAGCAAAGAAAGAAGCTGTAGTCTATTGCCGCTCTGCTATGCGTCAAAACGTGATAAGCATATTACCAGGGCATATAAGAATGCAGCTTTGATATTCTTTAAATAAATTGTTTACATAGACTTAATTGATTATCATATGCCAGTAGAAACTGTTCGAAAAATAATAGTGGATACGTGATATCAGTTTCCTGTGACGCTCTTAGCAGGAATCATACAAACGTCATTAGATATCATTGAGGGACATCATTTTTCAAATATTGTGAAAGTAAAAACATATATGTAATTTTTACGTATAACGGAGATCATGAAGACCATGGTTAACGACAGAAATTCACATTTTCATATTATGTTGACACGCTTTTGGAGGAGATTTAAGTAAAGATTAATACCACCTGGTGAATTGTTAGAAATTAAATTCAAATCGTAAATTGGAATAATAGAATGAAACAAATAAGTGGGCAGAAGAAATAGTAGTGGTATTGCCATCAGAAAAAATAACTCTATGCCATAATGAGTCATGTAGAATTCTTTCCATACCACAACAGACATCCTGCACTTCAAACCAATAGCCAATTGGAACGAAGAATTCAGGGGGCGACAACATATCACCCTGGAGTTTTAGTGGGCATTTCTCGTAGAATGGTTACATCATAACTAAGGAGTCGAGTATTGGGACAAGATACTAAGAAGTGGCAAATGTCTTTTATGAAGTAAATGAAGCCTATACGTCTGACTAAACTGATTGCAATTTTACTATGAATTGTTCTAAACAGATATGTTAACCTCACAGATGATTTTTTCTACGTACAGTTAGGTGCAGTCCTAACCTTACATAAAGTGCATTTCAAGTTAACTTTAAGACTGCTTTTCAAGTTTACTTGGCGACAACAGAGTAAACTTGGAATCAAGTTTAGTAGTAAACTTGATTGCAAGTTTAGTACTAAACTGGATTCCAAGTTTATATGTAAAATATGCAATTGTACATAATAAGACAATTATTTCTATCGTGTTATACGAAACTGGATAATTGTAATAAATAAACGTGAAAAGTAAACTTGATGTCACGTGATAGTAAACTTGAAGACAGAATTAATTGAAAGTAAACTTGATATCAAGTGCACTTGACTAAACCTTATGACTGGTTTTCAGTACGAAAATCTAAACTTGATCATGAAGTGCACTTGTCAAGTGCACTTGAATGTAAGGTTAGGACTGCACCCAACTGTATTGAACGATTTTTTTAGAAAATCTATGAAAGTGTAAAAACTGATCATCAACTGTTAATTTAAAAAATATGAAAAAATTTCAATTTATTATAACAATACCAAATAAGAATGAGAGCAGGTACATTCCCTTATAAGTAATATACTCATCTAAACCATTCATCATTTTATATAAGTTTGGATAGGAAAGTATAATATATATCATTGGAATATGAATTTTTGGTTTTCGATGGTAAGGAATGTTTTTTTAAAATAACAAAATACAAAGATAATTTGCGCTATGACATTGTGCTTTCACAACAAAAAATCTTTTGTATATACATGACCTCCTGGAACTCAGCAGTCAAACAAATGTATATGATAATTCCGGTTTCACTTGCCGCATCTGCCATGAATTCTTCAAGATGTATAAAATCAATGTGAACTAATATTGTATAGAATATATGAAGATAAGTAATTAAGTGATTAGTAAATATATACCAGTCCTTGACATAGTTTAATTATCTTAATTATAGTTAATAATCTGTAAAAACCTTTAACTATATAATTATGAGTTGAAATAAGTATATGTAAATCATAATTAAGTATCAAATATTAATTATTGTTATCTTTGAGAGGAATATACTCTTGATATGTATGAAATAAGCTGCAAGGAGAGCTACGTTGTAGGGATTGTATGCATGCGTGTAGTTTTGTAAACTTAATGACACCTTTGGTTCACGGCCTTTGATAGCTTGAAGAGTTTTACTTAAATGTTCCGGGTTCACCGTTTGATAATGACAGTGCACAACTCTCACCTCAGTCTATTTATACCTATTTTGATCGCTAAATGTTACGTTCATACACACACATATGTAGATAGTGTGTTATTCATATTTCATTATTTTACCTCAGTTTTCTGTGTGTTTATATATTTTTTGTTTTCATGACTTTATTGAAATTTGTCGATCCGATACCATGAAATTCAAAAACCAACCTGCGTTACCTTTTTTATGTACCTAATTAACCGTGCCAGTATGAATTTTACTGTTAAGTATCTGTTTTCAGAAAATGACACATTTTAAAGAATTTTTATCGTGATGAATCAAGGGAGCCTGTAAAATACATGTTAAAACGATAGAAACCCTACAAACCTGTGACTAAAGCTGCAGTGAAAATATATGCAACAACATTGTCGAAAATGAATTACTCATTCTCACGTAATTTATTCATTTTTTTTTTTTTTGCATCGAATGTCTGAAGACAGATATATCTCATGATAAGAAAACTTTAAAGTGAAATCTCGTTCTTGCTCGTGTCATTTCTTCCTCAACATAAAAAATTAAATGCCATATTTCGTTTTCGCTTTACGCCAGATGACCACGTTATTAGAATATCATGAAATCATGAACGAAGAAATATGAAATAAAGTAAAGTCTCTTTTATACTAGAATAAACTCTTGAAGGTAAACTATGTTAACAAAATGCCATTAGATGCACCAAATAAATACATATGTATATATTTCTTTATATATATTGTGCTCCGACATTTCCGTATCTATGAACAACCTGGTGGGTGTTAAAGCTGGTAGACCTGGGTTTATGGTCATATGAAATCACATCTGACACCATTTGGTGTTGCGTCGAAAATTATAGATTTTTTATAAATAAAAATAATATGAAATTTAAATTGCAAAGCACCCACCGACACACTTTTTTTATTTATTATTTGATGTTGGTTTCATTATAAAGTCTTTACTTGGTTTTGTTTGGTTTTTGATAAAAATAAGGGATTTTTATTTACTAAAAACAACGCTCTCTATATAGATTTCATGAATTGGTTTGTTTTACCTTGAAACATCATTACATTTCTACTTTATCAATTAACAATGTATTCTACGTCAAAATCATTTGCTTAAATGTCAAACAGAACGACACACATGAAATCTGAATGTATGACAAAAAGAATAATATAAAAAGAAAAACAGTAAAAACAAACAAAAACATTTCACGACCAAGGAGATGTTAAGTAACCCCCAATACATAACAATGGTATTCGGTTTTACAACAGTTTTGTATCTACTTGATATAAATAACAAAGAGCCTACACTCAGCTCAAGCTGAGATGTTATGAAATATAAGTACATGTATATATTGTAAAACATTATATTACCAACTGCGTAAAGCGACATCAGAAAGAGTTTGGGTAATGTCCGTCACAACTGCAAAGTAAACACTGCCTAGTAAGAATATTCAGACTCAAACTGAATAATATACAATAAAATAAGATTAAGTCTGGGGTCCGGCGCCATAAACTGAGATTATACTTAAGTCAAAAATTTCATTTAAATTTATTCCATTATCAAACGTTCAAATAAATTTTAATGCAGAATGGTTTATTTCTATTTATCAGTAGAATAAAACTAAATAAAATCCAAATCCCAGTTATTAATTCATTGATGAACAGAAAAATATGAATTTTTGACTTAAGTATGTATTCAGTTTATAGCGCCGGACCCGGGTGTTATTACATATAAACAGAATAAGTTAATTGGAAATCCAATATTTCAACCCTTATTACAGAAGTAATATGATACTTTTGTGATTTCTACTACCTACGTTCGTACAAATTCGGAGTCTGTACATTCCATGAAATAGTCATGTCTAATCCCGATATAAAAATTTGCTTTATAATTACTGTCAAACATTTCTTGTTCAAATATTTTAAAAAGGACTTCTCGAACAATTTTATTACTAGCATAAAACGAAACTCTATGTTTGACAATCATGTTTTCATTAAATGCCATAAAATGACAGAAAAACTATATTTCTACGTGATATGAATATCATCATTAACAAAAACATTAAATTTGACATTGTTTCGTAAATGTCAGTTATATTCTCTTTAACTGAAAGTGTAATGAATACTTTAGATTTATTTCAGCTACGCGGACATACGTAAAGATTAACGAATGAAACATGTTTGACAATTATTTAGGCGTTCTAAGAACTTTAAAGAAATTATGAAAATTGGGATAATTTATCTTGCACTAACACCGTTACATTTCGTTTTAGCTAAGTTCATGCACACCGCTCAAATTCGGGACTGTGGGTAATTGAGCATTGTTTTGTTTGTTTGTTTGTGTTTTTACTTATTTGTTTTGTTTTGTTTGTTTGTTTTGTTTTGTTTTTTGGGGGGGTTTTTTTTTGGGGGGGGGGTAACATTCAGCATGTGTTATTTATTATAAAAACGAAAACGTTACATATATTTTTCGGATGACCCAAGTTCGAAGCCAGACTTCAAGTTCTGTTAAAGAGAAACTGTTAGGTTATATGATCGTATCCCAAAATGTCAGTTAGCAATTTAAGCCGGCGTGGCCTAATTTCGAGTCCCGCTCTGGTCATGCCGGTGTCCTGTCTTTCGGATGAGACAGTAAAAACCGAGGCCCCGTGTCGTGGTATGCATGGCACGTTAAAGATCCCTCACTGCTTCGGGTGGGTCCGTTGCAAAGGTCAAAATTTGTATGCCCCGAATCAGGCAGATGCCGTCACCATATACGTGAAATATTCGTGGTGTGACGTAAAACAAAAATCAATCAATCAATCAGTTAGCAATTTCTAAAGAGGGGCTTTAAACTGCCTGCTATCTATATATCAAGTAAAGTGCTAAGATACCGAGCGGTAGTCAACGATAGTCATCCATGCACTAAACTTCTGTTAGTACCGAATGTGGGATCAAGAGTTCTGGTGGAGTAGCATCCCCCATCAACAAGTCACACCCCCCGAGATGCCAAAATATTATTTAGACTGCTATAACTCGAACCATATTAGGTGGTAACAGTAATAACATAGCCTTAATCGGTAAAAAGATTTCATAAGTTAAATGATGTGATACTCTATTTATAACAGATTCTTCAAGCATATGCAGTAATACAGAATACAGTAATGATACTGGATTAAACGAAGTTGAGGAAGGGATAGTATGTTGCTACTCAGAAAAGAGACGTTGGCAATGTTAAAATTGAAATTGTCGTGTTTGTAATATCGAGGTACGAAGCAGAAGAGGTGCTCTCAGTTGTATCTTTTATCTGCATTCCATTGGAATCGATGATGTTAAGATGATGTTTAAAGTCAGAATGTTTTATTGACAAAATGCCCTGAATATCTTTTAATGAGGAATCGAAATGATGCATCTTTGTGTTGAAGTGTAGCCACCTTATGATTTCTGCTTCGTATTAGTTTAGAAGCATTTCAAAAATTTCAAAAAGTACGAAAATATTCTCTATAACAAATTCCAACATCTTGATGATCTCGAAATAACAGGTAATGTTAAGAACAGGTTAATTCATTATAAGACACAACACTGATCATTTGAACCTGGTGCTGCTATAACGTTACTAATAGTACTATTGCCGTAATAACGAAACTATAAGTTACATAGAAAACTCTCGATATCTTTATTATTCTTTTGTTATTAGATGAAAGCAAATTGATAAGGTATACTTATACATGTACACATACAAATATATAAATAACTTATCGTAAGAAAAATGCGCCATCCAAGTTATTAAGGTATGTATATTTATGACTAAAGCTGGGATGGTACACAATCCGATAAAATCCAATCAAAATTAATCGTTTTACAATGATGAATAGAAGGTAGATGAGAATGTGTTCATGTCATTTGTATTTCTCTAATGTATAGCTGTCTATAGGTATGGTTCGTGAATAACGAACAATTCATGAGCCATGTTTTGTATTTCCAGGTCTGGAAATCATGAATGTCCACAAAAAGGATGATAATGACGTAGCAGATAGCATACTGGAGAGCATGATATTTTTCCTTCGACTTATCATGTCTAATAAATGCAAAGAAGAGCAGCAAAGGGAAGCAATTAAGTATCTCTCAATGAAACCACAATTGTTGCTGACAACTGTCAAAATTATTGCAGGTCACTCCGGCTCCAAACAATCTCCAACTTCCTCTGTCAGCATATCAGATATTTTGCAACCAGAACTATGAATTATACAAAATTATTTTCATGCAATCTGAAACTACATAATATATCAGACATCATTCTACAATGAGAATTTGAATGTACCAAGTCGGGGTAATTGGATAAATAAAAAAATATCAGCATAAAAAATGAAAATTTCCAAAACCGAATAAGAAGCCAAAGTTTTGAGATGTTCATTGATCTTCATGAAAAGCAGCTATTTCCAAAATATATTAATATTCCGGATCCACGCATTATGGATGTATTCTGTTCATACTTCAAAGTGATTAATCAGTGTGATAGCGGGTTATTCCAAGAGAAGATTTATTCGGAATATTTCAGTTTAAGTCGGAATACTGGGAATATCCGAATTGGTATACAATAGTGAAATATAATTTACTACTTGCATATAACCTGACGCTTGATATTACTTATATAGCACCTTAATTGTGTCCTTTCTTTGTTATTTCGGAATGACACCTGTGAATTTGAGATATTTGTATTATAGATGTAATGTAATCCTGATGATTTTCCATGAGCTCACGTATTCGGACTGATATTTACAGCGATGACAGAGCAAAATAGAAAAAAAAAATGGTTAACACAAATAATGCATAGAGGGTTATCGTTTGCATTTTACAAATTATTTATTTTCATGTAATTTTATCATGAATATGCTATGCAATACTAATCAAGAAAACAAATATATTATAAATGTAGAAATCAGATTACAGTATAAAATGTGTATTTTTTTTCAAAATACTTGCATGTTTCACGGTTAAACAATGCATTATAAGTCAGCTTAAATGTATTTACTGGTTTGTAAATAAAATACTAATTGCAAACAGTATTGCTATTCATTTGTATGTAACAAAATCAGGGACAATCGAGAAACAGACCTGTAATCAGGTTTCATTATGAGAAATATTTTACAAATGCTTACATGTAAATTTCATGAATGAAAATTAAATCATTTACATACTTTTACGTGTAGGCGATACACCAAATGAACAACCTTATGAAAGGTGCTTGAAGATTTTCATTCAAAAGCATTAAATCAAGAGAAAGAAAATTGATGGGGCTTGCTGTTTCAAACAGCTGTGTTTCAAGGCTTGTCATTAGCATGTGTCCTGATTTTCATGTAACAGAGAACAACTTTCTTGATACTTAATTTCAATCAATTTGAATTTTAAAACGAATGTAACTGTTGCACTGTGCTGTCATTATGCCATTCACATTTGCGTATTAGAGAGGGCATTTGTGGAACACTTTGAACCTCAGATGCCCGGGAGCAACAAGCGTATTTTTTCTAGTTCATCATATCAATGTTATGTCTGGAACATATATATAGGTACTAGTGATAACGTAGACCTTGTGTATCACTGTATAGAGGCATAAGTTATCGTATTGCGTGTATGTTAAACTAAATTAATAGCCCTTCACGTTAACTCCGGGACTGACATTTTGAGTGGCAAAATCATCATCGTTCCCGCAGAATGACGTACAACACAATCATTACTATATTATGACGTTAAAAAAATTACAAGAAACAAATCAATTTGTCTCTCAAAACGTCCCGTAGTTATATTGAAGGTTTAAAAAAATGAGTGAGTTATACAATATCAGAACATATGCATAAATAGTTTTGTCAAACCTTGTGCTGTGAACTTTTACATGCACGACAAAGGGAATAAGTGCAATTATTATGTAAATTATGATAGAAGCTGCCTGCAACAGCGTTTATTGTGGGTTATGAGGTAAAATGTCCTGGAGTAAAACACGAAGAAGTACCGAAGGGTTAACCATATCTCACTGTCCATGATATAAAAGGACAATATCGTGTGCAGTGTCATATTCAGACAAATGCAAACCCCCAATAAAATCGAGGTGAGACCAGGTGCCTGGGAGGAGTGAACGTCCCCTGGTTGCAAGCAGCACCCGTCGCAAACGTCTTGCAACAACTTTTCAAGTCGAGGAAGTAAATACATAAATATACAGATATGAACACATGAAGAAGACAAAAACACGAGGTCAAATTATCCTATTCAAGGTATAAAATGTGTTTAATTGAAATCTCGGCGGTGGACAAAGATGAGGCCAAATGCCTAGTGCATAATGGCAGGTACATTTTAGTAAATTTTACATCCTTACATTATAAGTTGACCAACCAACCAGAGGTAGGCGGCAGAAGATGCGGACAGATTATGAACAACTGATCTCATCATCGTTTTGATGTTTCCACATACACGATATTTAGTAAAATCAACAGTTTTGTTTCATTTCTCTCCATACTTTTTTTTTTCATTTCAAAATGTTATTCTAGTTCAAACATATAAGTAACATGAAATTTCATTGGATAATGAAAGTAATTTGAAGCATGTAAATACTCGATTGCACGCAGCAAATTTTAAATTTGTATTAATGCGCGTTACGGGTGTCTGTCAAAGTAAACAATATGGCAGATGTCGAGAACACGCCGCGTCGAGCTCTATTGATTCCACTTTGATATTTTTACACTACCGACATTTTGAGTTGGAGTGTACATGAAATATTAGACAAGAGGATAGTTCAAACATACAGTTGACTCTGAGAGGGACGATAACTCTTTATCCCAAGTAGGCTAGATAGTTTCGTGCACACGACACAGACGTTAAGGAGAGCAACATATCAATGATTGCCGTTTTCTTAATGAATGATATTGTTTCAGTTCAATCATATTTTATAATTATTTATGTAAGACGTTTACTACAAAAAGCAAAGTACTTTGTTATGTGTCTGCATAATATGCATATAAGTAAATCGGCACAATCAGTTGTTTAATTTCTGCATATCTGTAGACTTTCTGCACAGTTTGCATAAGAATGGGGATAACATAAATCACCGATTACATGCCCGGAAATTTGAAAACACAAACATGATATCACCTAACTGATGTTCTTTGAATGAATTTTTCATAAAAGACTAAAAACAATAAAATGCTACATGGCGTGTTTTTGAATATCGTTATTGTGTAATTTTACGCAATGAAATTTATATAACTTTTCTTCGATAATAATTCTTAAATTGTTCTCCAGTGGGGCAGAAAATTTGTCCAAGTTTAGAACAATAGATTTGGGATGTGGTTGAAACAAAAGCATGAACGGAATGAGTATTTGCGATCTTGCGTATTGATTAAAACGTATAAATCATTTGTTCTTAACTGGACTGAAACTTAAGACTAAAACGTGAGATCTATAGAGAGAATCGACTGAAACTTAAGACTAAAAGGTGAGATCTATAGAGAGAATCGACTGGAACTGGTAAGATTTGAAACTTTCTTAGTAGAATATTACTTACTATTCACTTTGCCATGTACTTGTTAAATCCAATTAGAATGCATCCATGTGAGGGAGTTGGATAAATGGTCCGTAAAAAGCGATTTTAAATATTCTTCGACGGAATTTTCTCCACGATTTCTAAATTATTGTACATTTCAAGTCGAATACAATATGAGGAAATCGAAATGTTGAAAACCGCTCAATATAGGACTTATATTTAGTTTTCTGACATCAAAGCATTATAGTTTGGATGTAAACACATGAGTATCAAAGAGAATAGTGAGTAATAAAATGTTTCAATTTTGTTCAGTTCGTTTCCGTCTCGTCTCTCTAATTGAGGTCTTTCGGATGAGACAGTTAAAACAGAGGTCCTGTGTCACTGTAGGCACTGTGGCACGTAAGAGATCCCTCAGTGTTTCGGGTGGGTCCAAGGTGCAAAGGTCTAAACTTGTATGCAATGCATCGGGTGGATGCCGTGACCATATAGGTGAAATAATCGTGAAGTGACGTAAAACAATATTCAGTCAATCAAGAAATCAATCAATTGATTACTTTATTTCTAAACAAAACAAACATAAACAAAAATAACACTTTACCTAGTCAGTTGCTTACTAAAATAAGGTATCTGATTACTGCAACGATTACGAGCCACATGATAGTAAACCGAAAATAATCTCGTTACTTTTTCAGTTCCAATTTGTATCAAACTTAGCATACAGCTTTGCATGCTGTGAAGGAGTGGGCAGAACGGAAGACCATATAGGACCTATCAAAAATATTTTAAAATTTGATATAACGAATTCTTGAATTTGTTTAAACGGATTAAATTCGTTTTAACGAATTCTTGGATTTGTTAAAACGGATTAAATTCGTTTTAACAAATTTGAGGAATTCGTTAAAACGAATTAAATCTGTTATAACATATTTGTTGAATTCGTTTTAACAGATTTTGTTTTAACAAATTAAATTCGAAATAACGAATTCTTAAATACATATATTCGATTTTATAAAATTTGTTAAAACGCATTTTAATCAAATTTGTGATAACAAAAATATGAATTTAAGAATTCGTATATATATATATACAGAGATTTGTTCACGTGCGCTTCCGACACCGGGATATCAGTTAAGCAGATTTTCTTGTCTTGAATGGGAAAGTTTTACTTCGTTTTCTTGTCTCCTTCGTGTATTCGTGTGTGTTTGTGTATTTACCTCCTCGACATGAAGGGTTGTTGCGGGACTTTTGCGACAGGTGTTGCATGCAACCAGGTGACGCTTACTCCTCCCGGGCACCTGGTCTCACCTCGATTTTATTGGGGTTTCGCATTTGTCTGAATATGACACTATTCACGATATTGTCATTTTATATCATGGACTATGAAATATGGTTTACCCTTCGGTACTTCGTTTTTTCTTTTTTTTTTTCTTTTTTTTTTTTACTTGTATCTATATTTTTTATTTCCACAATTACGGCCTAGAACATCACTGAAAAGACAAAAGTTGACGAAGTGTGCATATGTTGAACCAAAATTTATACACGTATATATGATTACGTTTTCTGATATTTATTATTGTAATTAATCATATCTTCATATATTCAACATGATCAAAAAATAAAAGCTGCGTGAAAATAAAGGACATATTCAAGACCAAGGTCACGTTCAATACACATCTCAAATATTAAGCAGAGACTTACGAAATACTACAGTTTAAATATCTATTGAGTTCGTTTTGCACCCAATTAAATATGTGAATATTATAGTAACGGGACCGTTACAGGAGCCCAAACCTTTCAATCCTCCCACCCCCACCTTAAGCCAATTTTTATCTCAAATAGAGTGTGTACTACTGAGACGCAAAAAATAGACGAAAACTTTGATCTCTGTCAGTGTGGCCATTTTGAAATATTAAATTATGATTTTTAAGTTAGGATCCACTCATCAAATGAGAGATATAACTCCAACACGACTTTTAGTTTTATTATATCAACACACATATACCATAAATATATCAGAGACAATAAAGTGCGACGGACTAAAATTCTATTAATATATGACGCCAACCTGAGATTTGTTCTTATTGCCTGATTACATTTTGCAAAAGATAGAAAACACATAAATCTCTTACCTAAAGAAATGGTTATAGGCCGAAAACAGAAAAAAGCAATCAGACAAACTCCGACAAGATGAAAGAGAAACAAAAATGATGATTACCAATAGATAAAAAGGACAAAAAAAAAAAATAGGAAATTAGATGAGGAGGATCATGTGCGGAATATAGTGCTTGAAATTTATAAAAGAAATTGGACAATTATAGGATATTGAATTAAGTGAATACTCATAGCATCTATTAAAAAGTGTCACATACCATTCATTTGAACAACTCAGACAAATACAAAAGCAGAGAGAGGAGCTAAAATACTGTTTAATATACTTAAACTTCTTTTTAAGCCATACAACGATATACCAAAGAATTCAGTAAATTGTCAACCAAACTTCTGTCAGTTATCATGACCAATGTTCTCTGCTGGATTATATATATGTATAGAATCCAGTGTAGTTGGCGAATAAGCTGTCATTAACCTTAAATGAGGAACACGCCAATATTGAATGTGTTTGATTCTTTTATTTAAGCTGGTGTAGATAAGGTGCTCGGCTCGTGATCTAGAGGTCCTGGGTTCTATTCCCGCCCTGGGCGCACCGGTGTTTTGTCTTTCGAATGAGACCGTAAAACCCGAGGTCCGGTGTCACTGTAGGCGTGGCACACAACAGATCCCTCACAGGTGGGACTGTTGCAAAGTTCTAAATTTGCATGCAATGCATTAGGCACATGCCGTGACCATATAGGTGAAATAATCGTGAAGTGACGTAAAACAATATTCAGACAATCACGAAATCAATCAATTGATTCTTTTATTTCTAAACAAAACAAACATAAACAAAAATAACACTTTACCTAGACAGTTGCTTACTAACATGAAATATCTGATTATTGCAACGATAAAGAGCCACATGATAGTATACCGAAAAAAATCTCGTTACTTTTTCGGTTTTTCCAATTTTTTCAAACATAGCATAGAGCTTTGTATGCTATGAAGGAGTTGGCAGAAATATTCAAATCTACGCGTAGGAACGTGAGTTTGTTGTGAATATACACAATGTAGTATATTTTGCGTTTATGGATATCAAGAAATACATAGACATGCAAATTTCCTCCTCAATTTAAAAAAACAAAATTAGCTTATTCCCTGTGAGTTTTACCTGGTTGGTAAATCAAGGCAATTGTTAACCGTTTGTGTTTACCGTCATAGATACCATAATGGTAAGAACACATTGATAAAAAGATTGACGTTATCAGTTCAGTCCACTGATGATATTCATATGGTTTGTAAATCTGAGATTACATGTCGGATGATGATAAATCCAAGAAATGTAGAACTTTCGTTTCTTTTACATGCAGAATGATGTCGGTTTCAACAGAACAGGTTTCATGTTCTTATTTATCGGGGTATTTGGGGGAGGGGTGGAGTAAGGGAATGTTTTGGGGGTTTGGGTTTTTTATATAAAAATGTGAATGTAAGAAATATAAGGGTCTTTTTAACATTGCCGAATCTTTCCTAGTCTTTATTAGAAGTATATGATTTCTTCTCTAATGGAGGCTATATGACACTGAAAATAATGTGTACCAATATAGACCTTGTATTAAATACAACAACCATAGCGATGAATTTTGTTCAAGATGAGCCAAAACAATGTAAAGAATTTCTCTTGGTAACAAGCCATTTTAAACTTAAGGAATGTTTAATTTGTTATGATGAATTATATGGACCTTTCCGTAAGTGATAAAAAATTCATGAGAGCTAATAGTAATTATCATTAACATAATTATTAGACTGGATGGTTTTTTCGTTGTAAAATCATAAAGCAAAGAGACATTATTGTTCTGTACAAATAGAGAGAATGAACATATATTGCTCTTAATGTCTAACTTTCCCGGACACCTGGTCTCACCTCGATGTTATTGGGGTTCGCATTTGTCTGAATATGACACTAATCACAATATTGTCCTTTTATTCCATGAACTATGAGATATGGTTTACCCTTCGGTACTTCTTCGTGGTTTTTTTTTTTTTACTTATATCTATACTTTTGAATTCCACTGTTACGGCCTTGAGCATCACTGAAAAGACAAAAGTCGTAGAAATGTGCATATGGTGAACCAAAATGTATACACGTATATATGATTACGTTTTATGATATTTATTATTGTAATTCATCGTAATATATTGAACATGATCAGAAAAAAAGCTGCGAGAAAATAAAGACCATATGCACAGTCAAGATCACGTTCAACACACATCTAAAATAAGCAGAGACTTACGAAATTGCACAGTTTAAAATATCTAATGAGTTTGTTTTGCACCCAATTAAATATGTAAATATCATAGTAACTGGGACCGTTACAGGAACCCAAACCTTTCAATCCTCCCCCACCGTAAGCCAATTTTTATCTCAATAGAATATGTATTACTGAGATGTGTAAAATAGACAAAGACTTTGATCTATATCAGTGTGGCCATTTTGAAGAATTTACTAAATTATGATTTAAAACTAGGATCCATTCATCAAAGGAAAGATACATGTATATCACGATTTTAAGTTTATTATATCCATACACATATAGCATACATATATCACAGACACTAAAGTGCGACGGACTGACAATTCTATTAATATATAACGCCAATCTGAGATTTGGTCTTATTGCCTGATTACATTTTGCAAAAAATAGAGAACCCATAAACCTCTTAACAAGAGAAATGGTTATAGGTTGAAAACAGAAAAAAAGCAATCAGACAAACTCCGATAAGTTTAAAGAGACTGAAAGAGAAATAAAGATGATGAGTACAATCAGATGAAAGGGACAAAACATTAGGAATTCAAGTGAGGAGGATCATGTGCGGAATATAGTGCTGGGAATTTATAAAAGAAATTGGACTATTATAGGATATTGAATTAAGTGAATACTCATAGCATCTATTAAAAAGTGCCACATACCATTCATTGAACAACTCAAACAAATACAAAAGCAGAGAGAGCAACTTAAATACTTAAACTTCTTTTTAAGCCATACAAAGATATACCAAAAAATTCAGTAAATTGTCAACGAGACCTCTGTCAGTCCTCATGACCAATGTTGTCTCCTGGATATGCGGACATTATCAGATCTAGAATTGTTGTTAACTGTTTAAATTACTATTCCTTAAAGCTGTATACCCTATGTTCGCATATTATAGGTAAATTTATTCTAAGCTGTTTGATTATATATTTAAGCCTAAAACATATTTAAAAAGGCACTTGCAAATGTTGTGATCAAATTTGTCGTATTAAGTGAGATATGGCTGTCTAAAACGCGATGTTTGTAAACAGAATGTTTACAACCAACTTATCACGTGATCTAATTCGGAAGTCGCATCATGAAGGGCGAGGTAAATAAACTTGACGAGTAACTTTAAAAATCTGCATTCAAGTTTGCTAAAGTTAGTATTTATTGAAATGGTTTTCTCTTGGAGTCTTCCTTTATCGTATTTGTTTTGGTTAAACTGCGCATGCGCGAAGTCAGGTTACGGTTGTATTTATGGAATACCCTCTTTATTTACGAAGTATTTTCTTTTTATTTTGATATCTCCGAAGGTTTGAAACAACAAAATATGTTATTAACGCAAAGCTAATAACTTCAGTCATACAAGAAAAATACAGTTATTGTTTAACATGTCCTAATTTTTAAAATTATAGCGAATTGTAGGGTATTCAACTTAAAGATAAACTAAAAGCACCAATATGCCACATCTTTATGAAATTATTACGTATATATCTTATAATATGTGTTATAACTGTTCCTTCACTAAAAAGTAAGGTTCTCTCCGATAGGAATATATTGTGTTGGGTTATCCGGATATTTTGTTTCAAAGAATGCGATTCAAAGATTCTGAAGACAAAACAAAGAACATGCTTGGCTTTTTGATTGAGAATATATAAGTTGTATTCGATGAATATGTATTCCAATTAACCATCGGTATTCTTATGGCACTAATTTTTCACCATTACTAAGCAATTTGTTTCTTTGTTCATCCGAAACCAAATTTACGCAAATTCTCCTGTTTTGGCAAGAACCTCTAATTTAACGTTCAGATATACAGATTGTTATTGTCTATAAATGATTAAAAGTTTGATACATATGTAGACGTAAGATATCCTACCGAACTCGAAATAAAAGATTAAAAAGAATTCAATTCCTGCTCACCGTACTTACATCTTGTACTGAATATTTATTGTTGGTAAACTTAAATTACTACATCACTATATGCTAAACGTGACGATTTCAGTTATGCTATTGGGTTTTTTTTCCAAATACATGTAGTAATATTCCTTTACCATCTGCGTATGCTGTTTATATATTTCAACGGATCCGATATGACAGAATATATTCAGACTACATTTCTTTCATTTACCAAAGCAAGCTAAAGAAAACAGGTTTAGATATTATGTATGCATAATACTTGAAGCGTGGCATATCACGTATGTGTAATAGTATATGCTATTTCAAACCTGCTAAATACCATATCAACATAAGTTTTCGTGAGTATAAATTGTTTTTTCCTTTTATTTGTTTGATACATTATAGGCATAGTAACAATAGTTAATGAACCGTGTCCTATATTCATATTCGAACGATCTTTATTTCAAGTTCGTTCTCTACGTAATTCAGCAAGCACAATTACTATTAGGCATCACTTAAAATTGTTTGATGTTTTTGTTACAGCTCATGGACTTTAATCAAGCACTCAGGGTTTGCTGGAATCCGTCATCTTAATGGCATTTATTGTACTTATATGACCACTATCTATTTATCAAATATACATACATGTAAGTTTGTTATACATGGTACGTTACTTTGAATAACATTTTAATGCCATGCCATATCGGTATTTTCACTGCATACAATTACAAATACATTTGTATTCTGTTTAACCTGGAAAATGAACTTAGCTACTACAAGAATTTTGTTTTCTAAGAAAAATTACCTTATGTCATAAAGTTCATGAAATGAGAGCAATATCCTTAAGGTAAGACTAATTTAATAAGTTGTAGTTTTCTAAGAAATACGTCGCCTTGACAAAAGATGATTAATGACTCGCTGTTATGTCCACGATTTCAAATATCCACGGAAATGCAAATTTTAGACGTGGATTTCAGACTATGGATAGCATGGGAATATTTCTTCATACTACCAGCGGTGTGGTAAAAATTCCTATAAAGGACTGTCATGCGTCACTCCACGATCATTTCATGTATGTGTATATGGTGACGGTATCTGTTGATGCATCCCATGGAAATTTTTATCTTCACGCCGGACCCACCAGAAACTGAGGAATCTTTTACGTGCCATGCCTATCGTCGTACGGAACCTCTGTTATTATTGTCCCATCTGAAAGACAGAACACCCGTGTGCCCATGGCGGAACACGGGACCTTCATCCACCCGGCCACATCGGTTTTATATCTCGGAAGACAAGTGGCCGCCTAATAGAAATTGTCAAATAATGACCTGGGAATACAATTTAAATGTAAATGAACCTTTATTGAGTAAATGAATAAAAGAATGCATGACATGTCAGATCAATGAGCAAATCAAAACGGATCTATATTAAATGTACGCAATGTAAACGTACGCAATGTACACATGACATTATCTCAGCTAGAAAAAATATTAAAATAAACAGTTAAATCATAGTACTTTCTTGTACTGGGTCCATCTACAGCCCAATGCAGACTTTTGCACGCTGACTAACAGGGCGGTTGGGACTCTGTGACGGGCCTTGTCCATACCTTTTCAGAGGAGACATGGTGCTGATCCTCTTCCCCTCTGACTGTTAGTTGGGACTCCTGTTGATCAAGATCTGAGCTCGCATACAGCACAGTGTACTTATGTTGATGTCGCTTTACATATTTTTCATAGCAACATATTATTATATACACGTTTCATGTGTAATAAAATTTTATGAGCTCTCTTCTTGAGAAAATTGTTGATATTTGTTCTCTATATGGAGGATTACTTATAAATTTTTAAATGTCTGTCCTTTGAGTCAGCTGCTTTTGCGGTGAGTGGGGAGGTGGGCACAAGTAACCTGGTTAACCACATCAATTGAGTGACGTTTGTTACTTAAATTGACCGTCCTAAGTCGGCATCGCAACCGCAGCACAATCGAATAATTTTGTAATGTCGTTTTTCCGTGTATAGTCTACTATTATATTTTGTGTGCATGCCCTTACTGATTTGTGTCATACAGCTTTGACAGATATCTTCTGTTTTCTCCTTTGTGATGTCAAGATTTCAAGAATGATCGTATATCGGATTGTTTTGTAGCTTTGATTGTCTCCTCTGTGATATATCGTCGATCTTCATTAAATGTTCTAAAATGTCACACTTCCCGTGCACGGATGCATAGTCTCATTTTCTCAAGGAAGTTTGAGAAATCACTAGTCGATATTGTATTGTCACTTGTCTGTTCTAATCGGCGTCATCATGATCATCATCAATAGCACTATCGTCATTTTCGTCACGGATGGCGTCCAGTATTGATAACTTGATCGTCATCATCGTCACTGCGTAGGTCGTCGTTGTTCACACCCTCGTTTACGTTGTCAGTTTCAGTTTCGTCTACATGTTTCATTTAACATCCTGATTTTATATATATATTTTCCCCATATGTATATATATGGGGAATAGGAAAACATAGAAACTAGGTATTCACAAATTTTATTTATTGCTTTATTCATTCTAATAGATATATATCTACTTAATATATGACTTAAAGGAAAGCTGTTTAACGTTTAAAGCAATTATTTATGAGTATGTCAAAGCAACTATATCATAATAAATTCCTGTTACGTTAATGAAAATCTTTTATTTAAGAACTGTTTAGTGCATTTTCTGATCTGTTACCATATAAGGGAAAACGTTTTGGCAAATTGTGGTTAAAATATTCATCATTTGTCGTTTGTTGATTGATAGCACTTCAATGAGGAGATATATAAGCTATATGTAGTCCTTTGATTAAATACTGAAAAAATAGTGAAAAGCAATTCCTCCTCTTACATTGAATAGACGAACAAAGAATTTTAGAAGAAAAGAAAATATGTAAGCGTATTAATGTTCTGTAGTGTATGCGACTTTTGATAGCTTACGTCCCTTAATTGATGCTTAAGGCACTTTTAGTTAGAATTAAGGCAATTCCTCGTGTTTTTGTTCACAATTATTTTTGCAATATAGAAAACAGAACACCAACATGTTTACCTTATAAAATATTCTAGCCTTGCTTATCCTACTTAAGTACGTTTTATTTCAAGTAATTTACTTTTTACTGTTGTTCTGCATCGGCGTGTATTATCGACTAAATTACAATAATACTCACTACAAGTCTCAATTTCGCTATATTGTTAATTTTCATTAGTAGGTCAATTCTACCTTGTTTACATTCGAGAGTCATCAATTTCATCATGATTTGATATGTTAACAGTGACTTTAATTAACATCTTAGCTTTAAATGTCATATTTTAAATACAACATAGTATATGTTATGTTGTTATGTTTTGCACTGTAAGTGATTTGGTAAATCCTTGAGGACAAAGTGCTTGCATATAGATAGGGTTCATCTGACCTCATTTTCGGACATGTAACGCACTGATTGTATGACCTTTTGTCATAATTGTTAGGTTGATTTCCATAGAAATAATCTTTCAGTCAAATTATGCATTTGTTTTAATCGAGCTAAAGTATTGAAAAGTCCAATCCCAGAATTGTATTTTTCAAGGTAAGGATGTCTGGAATATTACTGCAATCTAATTGACTGTCAAAATTCAAAAGAAGTATGGAAGGTGGCGAGGTAGCTTAACAGTGAGGACCGCCTGCAAGAAATACGTACAAAAATGATCTCGTTGAATTATTATGAAAAGTTTCATAAACGGAAATCAAACTGGTTTTAAAAAATTGTTTTATGCATTAAGCTGCAAAATTCCTGAAATAATATTTTCCTGAGAAGCTAGTTTCCTACTGCGTCAAAGTTTTGAAAAGTAATCTCAAGATATTATTACACATGGTGGTGGGGTTGTTCTTTTTCGTTTTTTCTACATTGTTGTTAGTGCCACTTGACACCAGTTACTTTCGTATTTTGCATTGACAAAAAGATTTGTTGTGAATCACTTTTGCATCTGGATATTACATCTTTTGAAAAGTTAGTCAAAGATCATGATCAAGGCCACACCTTATTGTTTCAATAAAGGAATTCTTACAACGAATAAAGATGTGAAATATCGAAGCCTTTTTTTATTAACTTTTAAAAAGTTACAACAAATGTTGATTTATGCTGACGTTTTAGCCAAGGATAGACAAAATTAGACACAAATCACCAAGGACCTGCACACAAAAAAAGGATAATAGTAGAATAAACACGGAAAGACATTACAAAAATATTCGATTGTGCTGCGGTTACGATACCGACTTAGGACGGTCAATTGAAGTAACAAACGTCACTCAGTTGGTATGGTAAACCTGTTTACAGGCGTCCACCTTTTTACTCACAAATTAAAAACTTTATAATCCTTCATAGAGAGAACAAGAATCAACAGCTATCTCGAGAAGAGAGGTCATAAAAATTTATTACACACAAAAAATTATAGAATAATATGTTGCTATCAAAAATATGTAAGGCAACATCAACATAAATAAACCGTGCTCTGCCCGTGATAAAATAACACATTCGATACCCAGTCTGACTTTTGTTACCACCCAGGGCATAGTTCTCTCACGAATACATTTTGTTCCCCTCCCCCCGCTTCCTTTTTTCGGGGGGGGGGGGGGGGGGGGGGGGGGGGGTGTTCGTATTTGATAATGAAATAATTTGTAATATTGAATAAGATACCTCAATGGTGAGAGCATTTTTCTCATAAAAGGAAGGTTTGGGTTCGGTTGCCTCCAAGTCCGACCACAATTATTTACCATGTCTCCTAGATAGTGACCGTCATGTAAAGGAAAAACATCATTCATGTCTTTAATAAAGAACCGTTCAATAGAAGTCTCTTCTGTATGTATTGAATAACAATTATGTAGAATTCCATGATACTTTCCAAGAGTAGGTTTTGAAATGTCTAGACTTTCTTAATGAATCGAACGTGTCCCAACATAAATGTCTTTAGCAAGTCGTGGGCACGAGCTAGTTATATTGTGCACACGACATAAATTAAAAAGTCGTGCGCACGAAATAATTATGTAGCGCGCACACGACTTAAACAGCCAATAGCAGTTATCTCTCACATAATTGCTATTGGATCTCTTGCTTTGTTAGAAATCTTACTGAATAAATCTCTGATTTAGAAAGAGTTCCCATTAAAATTAAGAACCATGGTGCTTCAGCTATATTCCATAATTTTGTTGAAATTAGGGGCTGATCGAGGATCTGAGTTAGCATGGGGGCAGCGTCAGGCGAGAGGTCTGCGGACCCCCTAAATCCCCAGCTTTGTCTCTCGCCTCTGGAAACTCGCACAATTTGGCAATGTTAGGGGTCTAAACTTTCACTTCAACTGACCGTCCTCAGTTGGTATTATAAACAAAACAGAGAGAGATGTGGCACACCTATTGTGTGATGATTTACTCGACTTCTCCTGATTTTTCTATTCCATGAATATTTCAGTCCTTACACTGCCTCACTAAATGCAGTCTAAGTTCAAAATGAGTCATAATCATAAGTTCTTCTTTATACTTCAACATTCTTAAAGGGGTGGGGGTTAGGAATGAGAAAATCAAGAAAACTGCAGGTGTAAAGCGCGCTCCATTTGGGAAGGGTGGGGAGGGGACGCAAGGTAGGGAAAAGGGCGTTAGTAAGCTTTGGTGACACGGCAGCTGCATTACCAACTGAGGACGCTCAGTTGAAGTAAACTTTTAAGGCCCCTGAACTGCCAAATTGCGTGAGTTTCCGAGGGGACGAAGCTTTGGACCCGCTGGGGACATAGATGGTTGCCAGACCTCTCGCCTGACTTTGCCCCCACACTACATGTAAATACAAATCCTGGATGAGCCCCTGATTTCAACAACATTATGAAATGTAGTTGAAGCACCATGGTTCCTAATTTCAATGGGAACTCTTTCTAAATCAGAGATTTATTCAGCAAGATCTCTGATAAAACAAGAAAACCTATATCATTTATGTGAGAGATGTTACTACTGGCTTCGCTGGCTAAGCTGCCCACGACATAACTATCTCGTGCGCACGACTAAATAATTCATGCGCAAGAGAAAACTTTTTTTTCCATTTGTCCTTTCCATAGTTCCGTACTAAGAAGTTCTAAATTTACAAATAATATAAATTCGATATGATGTACCTTTTGATGAATGGAAAATTTCACTATACCATAGTTGTTTAAACTGGTCTTAAACTTTATTTTGATAACAGTTGATAGCCATGTGTCATTCACACACACAAGCGCGCGCGCACATACTTCCTTTTTGAAAATCCTGGATCCGTCACTGATGAAGTTAGAAATACGAGTTCAATGCTCATTTTATTTCATCCGAAGTTAGACACCTACATGTAAGTTGCTTTTGAAAACAATTTTAAATTGATGGCACTTTGCTGAAAATACAGGACAGTGTTTCACTGACATAAACTGATGATGACGAAACATTTGAAAACTTCCTTCATTCCGGGTTGCGATCGTTTCCCGTTTCAGATTTGACAATACATGTGAGCATAGATGATAGCAGCCTGGGGTCTTATTCACAAAGAAACTTAAGACTAAGTCTACGAATTGAGACATAAAATACCATGTGTCGTTATTCTAAGAATTTGTCAAAAGTTTTTCTGTGAATAGCTTGTCAGATATACTGTTCACTTTTTATTTATTCTTAGAATTAAAACACATGCTAATATATAGGTCTCAATTCTTAAACGTAGACTTCAGTTTCTTTGTGATTATCATACCTGGATCATTGTAATGTCAACGTCCAACGTCGGGATGATCTAGACACTAAGAATGGAGAGTGAACCGAAAAAAACGAAAAAAGTGCAGACATTGATAAAAGTACGAGTAATACGAATAGCAACGACAATCACGAGGTTAAAAGTTATGGAAGTGTAGATTGTACAGTTTTGGTATCGATTCCAGAAAGTGAAATTTGTCACTGCTCAAATAATTCAAATTCAAAAGAACACAAGAGTTCACAAAGTGTTATGACAAAACAGTGATACTGAAAATTGTCAGTTTCGAAAACTTTATTTACTGGGAGAGAAAACATTTAGAAAAGCTCAACATTAAAGTATCTTTTCAACCACATTTCACTCCGTTGCAGCCCATTAGCACAAGAAAAGGGATGCCAAATACATACACTTAAGAAAATAGAATGTTACGGTGAAGAAGAAAGAATACAGTCTGACCACTTATGTTTAGTAAAGCAAGTTTATGGAAATGCTCACTAAACTAAATTACACAAGCTTTGATAAACTTAATCAAAATTCCATGAAAGGTATGGACTTGTATGCAGATGATAAATACATGTTTATTTATCCCTGATGACCTGTCAGAGTCTTATATTATGGTTTTACAGGCGAGGAATGTGCTCAGATTTTAGATACATGTGTCAATTTTATCAGTTTAAGCTTTCTAGAATTTGGACATCCGGGTATTTGATATTGAGCATTCCGAACAGTTGGAGTAAAGCATCGGACTTTATCATAGACAGCAATACATATTCCGGGGGGGAAGTTTGGTAAAAGGATTATTTTATCATGCAAACAAGTAAATTTTGAATAGATATTTCACACATTTCGGATCATATTTATAAGTAATTGATACAGAAGAATGTAGATCAATAGAGTCAGTGATGTCATGCCGACTTCCAGAATTAAAAATGTTTGGACCATTTATTATGGTTTGGACTTTAGTCCAAGTGCCGGATTAAAAAACTCTGAGAAGTATTGATTAATTCACTGAATTAGTGAGTATGGTGGCACATTTAAACAAGTATGTATAATATAGTTAAATAAGTACATATAATATAGTTAAACAAGTACATATAATATAGTTAAACAAGTATAAATAATATTTAAGGTTAAATTCCTGACAAATAATATTGAAAGGATTGTGAAAGATTTTATTTAATACACAGTTGTTTTTTCATTTCCGCTTTTAATATTTTCAAAGATGTGTTTTAAAATGGCATAAGGAAAGAAGTTGAGTGAAAAAAAATTGTTAAAATACCATGTACATGTACAAGAAAAAGAGTAATAATATTTATAGTGTAAGAAATATGCACACATAATAAGAAGTGAGATAGTGACTAAAATTAGTGTTCACGGCCCCTGCAAGCTTACTACTGCAGTATGTATTGCTGTGTGGTGATTAAAATTCTCAAGGGACAGTACATGTATTGCCATTCAAATGACAACGAATCACAATTAATTACGTCAATCTCCATCAGATGCTTACATCGTCTCCATCACTTGAGAGGTTGAGGGGTGGAACTTTTGGTCCGTTTTACCTCTTCTAAATCATACTTCACGTTCATTTTATAGCCACGACGATGTAGAGATTCCTTGAGGGGTTAAAGCAGCCCCCCCCCCCACCACTCCGGGAAAAAAGAAACATGTTACGCATCTGGAATTAAATTAATATACTGTAGTTCTCATGTAGTTTAATGAATGTGCTAATCAAATATGAAAATAACAACCCTTGAAAAAAAATACATGTACAGTTTGATAAAAGTTGCAAAATTTTTAATTCACTGTATGGGCTACCAAATTTTTCTCTTTAGGCCCCTGAATCTTAAAAATGTAGGAGCCCTAATGACTACCATGTCAGGACCAATCATTTTAGTTGCTGAAATGAACAGTATTTACATGTACATACTTTGGCCTAATTTTTGCTGTTCCCTGATAATGAACTGAGGGAGAAATTGATTATTCATACATACTTTCCTAAACTAAGGAAAGGTTACTCTGTTCAAAGCATTAATCGCCCAACCAGTGATTGTTTAATGACTCTTAGATTTGATTAGAGCAAATCTGTTTAAAGTATAGCTTATTTTTTTATATATAATTCTTACTTGTATGTATGTCAAACACTATGGTAATTTCTGTGGTTCTTGTTACAAAAGTCACATTGTTGAAATATAAACATGACAGAGTTTTGCATATATACAACCTCTTCATCCTTAAATGACACTAGACCAGTGTTGTGAGTATCTTGTGAAATGTGATAAATCAGTTACCTTCATGTACATGTACACATAATTTATTTCTGCTTTCATTAATTAATGTTACTTTAATTTCATAGGTTTCATACACATGGAAAAATGTTTGCAGATACATACTCTACAAGAATGTAGAAAACAAGCAGAAACGATTCCCAGTCGATCAATGCCATTATCAGCATTTGTTCGACACATTTGCAAAGATGTTTGGATTGTGGTCATGGTACATTGCAGGTATGTCACGTGAAAGATCCCTCACTGCTTCAGGTGAGTCCGGTGCAAAGATATGAATTTCTTTGCAATGCATCAGGCCGTCACTATATATGTGAAATAACCGCGGAGTGGTGTTTTACGTCGCTTTTAACAAGATTTTAGTTATATCGTGACATGGCGGTAGGAGGTTACCAACCTCTTAAACAAAGTGGCGCAACCCGGGAATCGAACCCGGATCGTTGGCGCCGCAAGCCAAGCGCTTAACCACTACACCAAGCCAGTCCCCAAAGCATCGAGTATACATGCTGGACTGTATAGAGTGGCTTACTAAACTATTACTTTTTGTGCCCGGATCGATAGATCGAGTGCATAGTATCTGTCTGTTCAAATGTCATTTCAAATGACACCAAGGTCGATGACCTTTTGACCTTGGCAATGACATTCACACTAAAAATAATTTTTTGGACTTTGGTGCCGGTGGGGCATTAGTGTTTCGCAAACACAGCTTGTTTTTAGCTCACCTGAGCCGAAGGCTTAAGTGAGCTATTGTGATCAATCGCCGTCCGTCGTCTGTCGTTAGCTTTTCTACATTGTCGACTTTTTCTCTAGAACCGCTGCACAGAATTTCACCAAACCTCATAGGAAGTAAGTACTCAAAGTCCTCTACCAAGTTTGTGTTTTTCGTGCCCATCTGTAATCCAAGATGGCTTGCATTGGCTCTGATTTGTTGACACATTTTCGACTTTTTCTCCAGAACGACTGCACAGAATTCCACCAAACCTCATAGGAAGTAAGTACTCAAGGTTCTCTACCAAGTGTTTTTTGTGCCCATCCGTAATCTAAAATGGCCGCCATTGGCTTTGATTGGTTGACACATTTTCGACTTCTTCTCAAGAACCGCTGCACAGAATTTCACCAAACCTCATAGGAAGTAAGTACTTAAAGTCCTCTACCAAGTTTGTGTTTTTTGTGCCAATCTGTTATCAAAGATGGCCGCCATTGGCTCTGATTGGTTGACACATTTTCGACTTCTTCTCCAGAACCGCTACATAGAATTTAACCAAACCTCATAGGAAGTAAGTTTTTGAGATCCTCTATCAAGTCTGTGTTTTTCGTGCTGATCCGTTATCCAAGATGGCCGCCATTGGCTCTGATTGGTTGACACATTTTCGACTTCTCCAGAAGCGATGCACAGAATTTCACCAAACCTCATGGGAAGTAAGTACTTCTACCAAGTTTGTGTTTTTCGTGCCGATCCGTAATCCAAGATGCCGCCATTGGCTCTGATTGGTTGACATATTTTGGACACTTCAAAACGACTGCACAAAATATCAGCAAACCTTATAGAATGTCTTGTAGAAAAAAAGCAAAATTTTCTACTGAAATGAGCTGTCATTTTATTATAAATAAGCAATTTGTGCTCAGGTGAGAGATATAGGCCCATTTGGGCCTCTTGTTTGCTAATGGTTTGATTTGTTCAGGTGATCTATTGTCATTGGTCTATGCTATTTTTTCTCTTCAAGAATTGATTTGCTTATTTGATTTTTATTTTACGTCCCAGCAAGATTATTGCACATATATGGGGATGTCATCTGCCAAATGATGTGCACAGAAATTTAGACCTATGCAACAGACCCACTCTCGTTCTTAAGCCAAGCACCTAACTTATCAGTATAGAGCTACGATGGCTTTATTCATAATGAAAGATTGCATACATATACAGAGTACCAGTAACATTTGTCGCAACTTACAAACAAATGAAAAAGAGCTGTGAAATTCTTGTGATAAGACCTTTCAATAAACATGATAAAGTTTTGTGCTTAAAATTTTATCTCTGACTTTTGACCTACCTTAAAAAGGTTTAATATTTGCAATATTATTTGGTCATACTAATTAGGTACCCCGGTATTTGATATATCACAGGAGTATTTCTAATGAATAGCTTTTACCACTGGTACTGAAATATTTGACCTCATGACCTTGACATTAAGCTATTTTCAATTTTGTAGAAATTTAAAACACTGTTTTTGGCTGACACTTTATTCTACATCCTGGTTTTTCAAGGTCAAACATCAAAATATACTGCTCTGGGGTTTTTATTTTATTATTATTAGTTTTTAATGGACATGTATGTAAAATATTGTTACATAGATCAAATAAAATATTTCACAAGGAAATCGTTCTCACACTCAGTGACAATGTTCATTCCTCATATGCGTAACAAACACGTTGATGAAACTCTTGATATAGTTTTTTGTTTTGAATTCATCAGTTTTGTACCATGTTGTCCAATGCAGGAAAAATGACCATCATGGATGCAGAGATCTATGGTGCTCCAGATATCATATACCTGCGACGCAGTGTAAAACAATCTACAGACAATGAAGTGAAGGATATAAATAAAGTCATTATCAGAAATGCACGATTACAAACTCGAAACCTAAGTCAGCGTGGCCTAGTGGTATCGCGTCGGACTCCTGATCGGGAGGCCTTGGTTCGAGTCCCGCTCTGGCCATGTCGGTGTCCTGTCTTTCGGATGAGACAGTAAAAACCGAGGCCCCGTGTCGTGGTATGCATGGCACGTTAAAGATCCCTCACTGCTTCGGGTGGGTCCATTGCAAAGGTCAAATCTTGTATGCCCCGCATCAGGCAGATGCCGTCACCATATATGTGAAATATTCGTGGTGTGACGTAAATAAAAAATCAATCAAACTCGAAACCTGCATAGTTCAATCAGTTAAATGGACAAGATAGCAAAATCTGAGGTGTCCCATGTCATTGTAGACGTGACAGGTAAAAAAAATCCCTCGTTGCTTCGGATGCATACATGTAATTTTTTGTATATTGTACAAGTCTGATAATATTGGTGTGACGAAAAACAAGAATGAAACAAAAATTATAACAAACCAAGAGCGGATTCTGCTACATTATGTAGCTTATACAAAGGCGTAGGAGAATGGATTGGAGGGGGATTTCCTCAGTTTCAAAAGTGGTAACACAAGTAGCATAAGAGCACTTTGTCTGTGATACATTTGCAATTTCCAGGCCCCTCGTCTCATAATTAATCATGCGCCTTACTACATGTATATTAAAGGAAGCTTGTATACGTATTAATACTTGTTTCTAAATTATTGTATATGGTGTCATTTGTACGAGTGATTGGCGATATCTAGATCCTTTTATTTAATTTCTATAATATATATATGGCCTCGGACTAGTTTGACCCAATGGAAATGTTTGATTTTGGTCATGTGACTGACCTACAAATTCTTGTGTAGTCAGTTGTAAAAATTTGTACGGCAATGGTGGACAATAAGCAAAACTAGATAGCGAATCATAATATAAACTACGTTGGTGTTCGGTAACGATAAATTGTCCTCGACAAAATAAAAGTTATTAGGTTTGTTACTTTCCCGTAAGGTCAGTAACAAACCTAATAACTAATGATGTCTCGATACTTGTCCCTATCATTCAAATGCAATGCACGGATAGGGAGAGGTCCACATCGTATGTGCATCGTCGGCGTACTTCTCTCGGTTAGGTTCATGGCTCGTGACGAAAGGGTCCTGGTTCAAGTCCGCGGATGGCTAGCCGATGTCATGTCTTTTGGAGTAGGCAATCAAAACCGAAGGTCTGTGCCAAGGCGGACATAAAAGACCCCTGGTTGCTTCGGATGGGTCGGTTGTATAGATATTAGTTTCTGTGCATTCCATCTTGTAGATGCCGTCACCATACAAGTAAAATAAACTGCAACGTAAAATGAGCAACAACAGAAGAAATCGTATAGAAATCGATTAATAAAATGATACAAAAGTCAGCCTAATGGAGACAGGTTCAGAAAGACGTACGATTTTATCAAATCCCTGTAGTTTTTAATTTTTCTAGAACGCCATAAAATGTTTTAGCGTTTAGGTAAAAATTGGGTCAGTCAGAGGCAGGGAATAAACCTAAATGTTTGTAGGCATGGAGTAAAACTTGGGCGATAGTGTTGTTGCCGACGATAAACGACATCCACATGTGGATATTAATAGACGTAGTGAAGATTCTTTTTTTACCGGATATCAGGCGTATTATGAAATATGTCTGATGGTTCGAAGAGGTTTTCCTTTCACTGCTGTCGTCTGTCTCTTTATGTTTGTAATCTTTCCGTAAAAAGGGCCACTCTTACATTTTCAGATCTCTTTGAATATAGTTAATTTCTCTCTCTCTCTCTCTCTCTCGGGTGTGAAAAAACTGAAATTTTCTAATACAAAGAGAGATAACTCTCTTAATTTAACGATAAATGGTATGTGTCGTCGATACGTAAGAAAAAAGAGGAGTTACTGGCTCAGTTATGTGGCAGAAGTCACCATAGAGCTATACAGTACATGAATATAAATAATATACTAGAACATATATCACATTACAAAAATATTTGATTGTAGTGCAATTACGATACCGACTTAGGACGGTCATTTAATTTGACAAAAGCCAAACAAATGGTGTGGTTAACCGGTTTACGGGCCCACCTTCCCACTCACCGTAACAGCAGAACAATCAAAGGACTTACATTTAAAAATTTATAAATAATCCCCCATGTAAAGAACAAGGGTCAACAGGTATCGCATATTGAGAGGTCATAAAAATATAAACACGTAAGGTATTGTAAAATACATAATGGTATAAAAATATATGCGACATCAACATGATAAACCGTGCTCTGCCAGTCTGAAAGCGAGCTAAGACCCTAGATCTGTAGGAGTCCCGACTAACAGTCAGAGGGGACGAGGTTCAGGACCATGTCTCCTCTGAAAGAGGTTTGGACAAGGCCCGTCATATAGTCCCCACCGCCCTGTTAGTCAGCGTGCAACGTTCAAGTAAAAGTCTGCATAAGGCTGTAGAGGGGCCAAATACAAGACCTATAGTCTTTTTGATGATCTCAATATCATATTGTCTATTTATAAGACGTTTGATTATTTTATTACATGATAAAATAACGTTATCGGAGCCTTTTACTTTCCTTAGTTTATATACGAGATCACCGTAAAAATAAGGATGGGAAATTCCATTGGATACATACTGTTGAAAGGAAATATTTCCAAATTTAGATAGAAGTTCTGAATAAGATCTGAAGAATTTGCCGAATGTTTTTCTTAGCTTGTGATATCTGTAACCCTGAGTTAAAAGTTTAGTAGTAATTTGTAAATTTCGTTTATGAAAGTCCAAAAACATCGGTGCAGCCTCTGACAAATCGAACTAATTGAGATATATAGATACCATATGATGGGAGTCGAGGGACATCGCCATCCAAGTAAGGGAAATTTACAATAGGAAATCCAAAATCCTCACGTTTATCATAAATATTAGTATATATTAGGTGGTTGATAATTTTGATGTTTAAATCTAAGAAAGGTGTAGATTTATCTCAAGTATTAGCTTTATTCAATGTGAGCTCTGGTGGATAAATTTCTGATATAAATTGTTCGAATTCAGGGTTGTCGATAACCAAAATATCATCCAGATATCTACAAGTATTATTGAATTTGTCAATGAGGTCAAAACGTTTTGATTTTTGAAGAGAAACAATAAAATCCCTCTCATAACAATAAAGAAATAAATCTGCTATCAGAGGCGCGCAGTTAGTACCCATAGGAATCCCAACTATTTGTTGATATATCTTGCCATCAAATTGCACAAAAATATTATTCATGAGAAAATCTAGTGCTTTACATAATAACACACCTGTCCAATCAGTTTTTGATGGTTTTTTTTTTTTTTTTTTTTTTTTTTTTTTTAACGATGTGTGTTTATGTTTGAGATTTTTTTTAAATTTCATTTGTAAGGGGGGAGGGGCGGTTTTGTTTTTGGGGTTTTTTTATGAACATTCTAACAAAATTGTGAAATTGACGACACCGGGGTAAAGGGTCTGCCCAATTAACAATAATATTATGTGCTGAGCGATGTGCATAAAAAATGCTACCTTTTCAAACGTAACCGATATAATTGTAGAACGTCGCTAAAAGAAACAAAACATTGTATAATATTCACTTTTATTATAATGTAAGTATTGCATTAGAAGAAAACCCATACAATGAAAGTGAAAATTATATAATGTTTTGTTTCTTTTGACGACGCCATAGCACGTGCGCTCAAGGACAAATCCATGACGTCATAGCACGTGCGCTCAAAGGGCGCGCCAAGGACAAATCAAGGACATACTCAATGCCAAATCAAGGGCGACATTCACCTACTATAAAACGTTTCTTAAAATTCTATACTCTTCTAGAACACTTGAGGCACTTCAATCTAGGTCAAATTCAAGGTCAAACTCAAGGGCACCTTCAATCTAGGACGATTCAAGGTCAAACTAGGTCCTACTATTACTGCCCTATATCTAGGTCAAACTCAAGGGCACTTTCAAACGATTCAAGGTCAATGACGTCATAGCACGTGCACTCGTTAGGGGTCAAATGAGTGCAAAATGCACTATCGGGTACACTACTCCCGCAGTTATTGTGAAGGGATCTATTCTTACATTTTAACAGATACTGGTCTTTTTGTATTGCAAAGTATGCAATCCTGAGCAAATAAAGCAACATTGTCATCACTCTTTCTTCTTCTTTGATTCTTGATCCTAAAGGAAATTCTGAAATATTAAATGATGCTTTTAAATCTGTTGATTTTCTGTTGTAAACCTTCTGTGAAACCATCACATTTTTCTTCGTTTTTCATTGTAATATCTTCGGCTTTTCTTTTTCTGAATATCTTACCACCTCTTGTAACCATCATACATTTAAATATGAATGAAATCAATCATACAAAATAGTCAAGTCAAGTACAGAAGTCTACATGCTACTGTTGTGTAATTGTAACAGAGACAGTGGCGACATCTAATTGAAAGCTCACGCGCTTGTATTCGAAATGGTACAAGTGACTAAATCGAATTATTTCTTTGCATCGGATGATTACATGACTGCTTATTTCATGCACATATTGTCGGTGCTGAAATGGAGTCATTCTTTTACATATATATATATATATATAGATCTATATGTATCGGTATTAATTACTAAGATTAATAAATTTAAAGCCATGAAAACAATATATTGTAAACTAAATTTCATGCGTTTTGAATGCATATAATTAATTATGTATAAGCAAATTAGTAAATGAATTTGCAAATTACTTAATTTACAAATGGATACTCTATTTAATACAGTAAAATTTCCACGTCATTTTGGTAAAATTCAGGCATGTCTACCTATAATCTCGTCTTGGGTATGGCATTTTTTCATTATCCATGATTTTTTATTTACTATGGATTATCTCCTTTATGCATAGCTCTGTCCCTTACTGTCCACGCGGGTCACTTTCCAACAAGTGGGGGGGGGGGGGGGGGGGGGGGGGGGGGGGGAGGTGTTAACTTGCAATGATTTTAGGTAAAGACGTGCGGCTGGAATCGCTGGCACCCTACCATACCCATTCATATACTTAGGAAAGTATAAAAAATATACCCATTCATGTACTGAAAAATAGTGATGCCGTATTCCACATAAACTTTTGCGTATTATGCAATAAAAGGCTTCGTATCAGAAATGACATCAGCAATAAATTTCCCTATTCGTAATCACGAATAGGCTTGCAATAAGTTTCTGTATTCCCATATTCTAGTGCAAATATATTGTAACGCCGTCGACTCAGTATGGGCCAAAAAGGGTAGCGCTTCGCTAAGCTTTGCTACTTGAACCCTAAGTGGCGGTGTAGGTAATAATTAACTCTATCAATATATAATATTCTGTGTTCTATATCACCAATATTAAGTTACCTGTACCCTTAATTAAGCAAATAATAAGGAAGATTCAAATAAAGTTAACAATATTAAACAATTTTACAAGTACCATGGTAGCGCGCACTTTATTCCTCCAGTGTGGTCAGCTATTCCCCTTCAGTGCATTTATCGCCTATTGGCTTTCCATCGGGCTCCAACTAAGTGACACTAACCCCAACTAACTTATTCTCTAAGGGATGTCACCCGTACACTTAGATTTAGAATACTAAATAACACTAACCCCCGCTGCTACCCCTGCTACACAGCGAATATCACAGTAAATCCCAATTTTTATACATTAGTTATATAACACTCTCTTTATAAATCCCAGAGTATATCACTATTAATGATATTTTTAATCACAAGTTATAATGAAAATAATCTGAGGTAAACCGTCATCCAAAACTCTTAAATGGTCAGTATACACTATATCTAATATCCCCTTACCACAGACATATCTACTAAGGAACTCTCAACTGCCACCAAGCGTCACCAACTGCAAGTGTAACTGTTACCAACTGCTATCAGGGCCCTGCTCCATAATTTAACTCGGGCTATTTATAAACACCGGTTGGGTTGTCACCAGACACTGTCATAATCAACCATTTCTTTATTTCTGCTACTTCCGCCAGGATGGACCAGAGTGACAATTGAATCTGCCGCTTGGAGTTACTTGTATACCCTAGCTCCGTTATGTCACACAGTTAAAGGTCACTCTCGGCCGTGTCCTATTCTTACTATATGCCAAAGAAATTCAAGATGGCGACCGGCGAGAACAATCGTCTGCATTGCGGTTGATGCTAAATATAGTAGAATGATGGGTGGAGAATATAGATTTATTTATTTACATAGCTACTTTGTCAACTTAAGAATGATACTACAGTCAAGGAATGGAGGTTAAACGACGTAAGTTTGCGTATTTTACATGAATGGATAACGAAGTTCGAACAACGATCTCCCGAAACTAGGGGCCGTATAGAACTATGAAAATGGCATAGTAAACATAACCATGTGCTACCGTAATATAACAGCACTAGCTAGGCTTAAATGACGAATATTGCCGTATATAATAATCTAACAGAATAAAGGTTACCTCGAGTTTTCTCTGACTATATAACTAGTAGGAGTAGTCGTACATATTTTCAAATATAAATACCTATATATACGGTACACCAACATGCAACAGTGTCTAAGTAAACACCTGCATAACAATATCTTCTCTTGCAATCTCCACTTGCGTTTTACCTATTCATATATTTTGTGAAATGAAAGATACCCATTGATAAATAGGGTGACCTTAAAAGTATACCCCATTCGAGCCGCACATCTGGGGTGCGTTCAATAGCCTAGCCGCTAGGTAGAGTTTTCCTATTGAACGGTATGCTAGGTGGATTCAGCTAGCTGAAAATTCTTATGCTAGCTTCTGAATTCAAAATGGCGGCCAAGGCAAAATGTGAAATTAAATTTTACAGTTTCTTTGGCTATATATTTAAATATTTACAGTATAATTTCCAGAGATCCGTAATTAGTTGTAAGATTTTAGTAGTAGCTTTCTTAATATGCATGGACATGGGTGTATTAATGTTTTATATTAATATATTATTACGGTGGTAAATCTACCTGAAAGGTGGACTTTTCCATACGGAAATGTGCTTTGAATGTAGGATCATTGTATCTAAGTATGTCATTTTGAACAAACCCTTCTATTTTCTGCTTGAATAGACTTGGGGATTGTGTGGGTTCAGACCTCAATACCAGCATAATGGCATTATTTGTAGCACTACAATGCCCCGCATCTAATGCGTCCATCTGTTGGATGGCTTCAAAGCCATCGTCGTCCAACGCTATTGCTAACAACAGAGGGTTTACATTGCTTAACGCCTTTATGAAATAATTTGGCAGACGACAATTTAGAGACTGAGATGAAAAGCATACTCGAAACAAATCACCTATGACATACTTTATTGCATTGTTCTAAGATATTTGAAGCAGATTGTTGGAGTCGATCACTGTAATCACAAAGCTAATTGACTTTTAAACCAAATTAGCAAATGCAACGCAATAATCGACCAACAAGTAAATGTTGAAATAAACTCCAAGGATACTAAAAGAGCAAAAGAATGCCTGAAACTATCGCGGTCTTTAGATCCGAACAACTACTGTACTTCCTCCAAGGTGGACAGTGTAACTAGGGTACGAACTGTTCTAAATTGGTCTCCTTTTGCAATAATCTGTTTTAATATGACGCCATTTTGCTAGCAGATAGCTTATCGTTCAACAAGATAGAACTGCTGCGTCATTTCATCTAGGCTAGCGGCTAGGCTATTGAACGCAACCCTGTATATACCTTTACATAGGAAGTTACCCCCTCGTGCTTCCGAAACGACATATTCCATTATTGTTCCATTTTTTTTTTAAAGATTGCAAAGTGCAAATAAAGTTTGAGTACTTTGTGCTTGTTTAGTTGTAATTTCCATGCACAATTTGTGTAGAAGATTTACATGGATCGAGTTATATTGCTTCTTATTCCTCGGAGATATGGCTTCCCGAATTTAAGGAAACGATTGCAGGACGTCACGTGATCAAGTCATGTGCTATTTAAATATTGAAGTGTTACGTGTTCCCGTATGATGCAACAGACATATAAGTACATGGAAAGACATTACAATTACAAATATTGATTGTGCTACAGTAGCGATACTGGAGCCCATTTCATCAACATGCGTAATTGTTTAACAAAATCTTACGACAATGGCGTAAGTTTATTTACGTACATCCTTAGTTCAACGAAATGGGTGTTTCATCATCCGGTGTAAGTGTGTACGACACGATGTGCTTGTCAACATGTAGTAACGTCATGGAATCTTACGCGATACTTGATTTTGTGGCTAGCCAAACAGGGGACGCTTACTCCTCCCGGGCACCTGGTCTCACCTCTGAATTTCAGGGGTCCGTGAATGTCCACTGTGGCACATTGTTGTTATTGCCATAGTCATGTAACACCAGTTACTTTCGTATTTTGCATGAATGTCACACGTATTCCCTTTGCAGTGTGGAGCTCGTAAAAAAGTTCCCCGCGGAGGGTTTGACTTAAGTGTTGTTATACCTTTTTCCTGATGTTATGTGGCTTTGACACTTTCTATACAGTGTTTGTTCACATTCATTTTTATATATACAGTGTTGAATTATCGTTGTTTCGTCTGTGTGTAAGGACATTCGCGGCGGGTGTGGCTAGCCAAACAGGGAACGCTCACTGCTCCCGGGCACCTGGTCTCACCTCTGAATTTCAGGGGTCCGTGAATGTCCACAGTGGCACATTGTTGTTAGTGCCATAGTCATGTGACACCAGTTACTTTCGTATTTTGCTTGAAAATACGTCGTCATATGAAAGAGGTTAACTATTCCTAAGAACATGTGTGTCTACATAAATCTATAGTCAAGCATATCACGAATTGCGACAAAACAGAAAAAGAGGATCATTCATCCTCTTTCTTTCAATCTAGTATATAATAATGTACAAGACGACTACACAGCCAATTATGCCTAACATTAATTTTACGTTAAACAAACAAAAATTTAACGTTAAATTATTGTTAATTGAGCTTATACATCAATTTAATGTTAAAGAATTTAACGTTAGAATGTTGTTAAATTAACGTAAAACATCATTCATGTTAATCTAATGTTAATACTTCGACTTACTTTGAGTGATAATCAGAAATAATTTCTTTTAAAATTATATTTTCTGTTAAAATTTTATCCAGACAGACAAATGACATATCTATATCATGTATATAGACAAGTTAGGCCATGGAAATGATATTTTAAAGTGATATGGAGGTTAAAAATTCTACATATCTAAGTATAGATCTGTGTTTAAACTGGACATTTCAAAAATTAAAACAAGAGTTTTGTTAAGTTTTAGTGTCCATAAGCAGATTTATTAAGATTCATTTAATATCTATAAAAATGACAGGTCATGCAATTATCCTGCTCTGAGTTCTTCACATCCAAATCTTCCAAACCGTCCAAAATCTGAAAATGATTATTGATAAAGTAAGCAGTTACATTTATACAAATTTTTAATTAGTCTTCAACATTAATACTCATTACTGAAAATTTCTCAGACATTATAGGATACTGTTTTAACACAATTTTTTAACTACTTCCTGCCACATTTAGGGTTTAGTCTACTACTAGTTGTATATAATAGACCTTTTTCCAATTAGACATGATGTAAGGGGCAATACTGGATAGATTTTTAGATTTGTGTCATGTTATTATGACATCACAATCAAAACAACGTCATAAAGAAAATTCCGACGACTAGTGGTTTGTACGGTATAAAGTATTTAAAATTGGAAAAAGGTCCACTGGAGTCTAACACTGAACCTTGTTACAATGCTTAACTTTGCCATATTGATTTTTATGACTATGCATGAGCAAAGAGCACATGTACTTGTTTAATGATAACGCCCCCTTTGCCATAATTTTTCAACTGATAAACACAAGGCTTTCATATTTCACATATGTATTACTTATGGTGAGTTCTTACGAATATCACAATTTATGAGAATTAAATTAAAATCTTCATAATTACTTTCTTATGAATATTTTAATTTAATTCTCAAAAATTGTGATATTTCATAGGTCAGTTGGTACGAAAAGTTTTGTCCTTTATTACCTTGAACTTGACCTTAGACATACATTTCAAAAAGTGTTACTAGGGTATCAGTGTTTCACAAACTCAACTTGTTTGTCAATGTTTTCTTTAATATATAATAATATTTGTGATTTTTCTTCGTCAAATAGACACAACATCAATTAAAATCATTAGACTAATAGTATATTTCAGATAGAATAATTTTACTTTGAAAGTATCCTTAAAAAACATCATCAGATGATCTTGAAATCAAAGAGAATTAAAAGTAAAAAACAAAAACAAAATAAACACGGTAATAAAATTTCAAAAAGCTATTTCCCCATGAAAGAGATGTAGGATTACTGCTTGAAGTTTATAAGTTTTGTTTTAAATACTAAAAGATGCAGCTAATGAAACTTTAAGCGAGAATTCACAGTGGCGGATTTTTGGTACCTGAGAAGGGGGGGGGGGGGGGGCGTGTTGTTCCCGACCCGCCTGACCCTCACATGGATCCGCCACTGATATATAATCATATAAACGTATGGACATGGCGCGCGCGTGTGTGCGAGACCAGATTGTGCATCGCAAACTGTTTTAAACTCTCACTCTATGCGGGACTAAAACAATTAGTCAAACTCATCAGAAAAATTAATTTAAATGGATATTTTTTTTTATCTCTTTGTCGGCTTAACGTAATAGCGATATTTAAAATTTGGTAAAAGTGATGTTTTGCCGTCAAATTTAAAGATAACATACACGTAGCACCTGTTCATATTTTGGCGGGAAGTAAAAACGTCATAAAACTGATATGACGTCAGATATATCTGACATTGACGTAATACGTTTCGAATAAATTCCAGTCGAGGTAGTCCTAAGATTGCTGCTACTCTCAGAGATTCCATAATTAGTCCTAGTATAAATCATCTTTTTCTTTTTACTAATATTCGTTATTAAATGACCATATTTTTGTGACACACGAGAGTGTGTGGGGTTGGGGTTCTTTAGAAACAAAAAGAGAAAATTAAAGAGAATCCACAATTTTTTCTCCTATTAAAAGAGCAAGTATTGGCATCCGTCTGTAACTGATATCTACATGATTATTTTACGGTACTGTACTTCTTTGTGGGTTTTTTTCTAAGTCTATAAATAGCCATGTACGGGGTAATTCTAAATTGACGAGTGCAGGTGACCGGTGAAAATCAGCTGTAGAATCTCTCAGTAAGCTGAAGTTTCAACCTTCATTGTAAATTATAATTCATCATAACTAATGCAAAATCTTGTACCAATGCAAATTTTCAAATGCTTACCGTTCATGGAAAAATTTGACGTAGTTGAAATTTTATAACGTTCTATTTCAGTCAGCTAGTTGATTCTGCTACTTCGGTCGTTAAATTGTTTCGAATATTACGTCACACGCACGTTCGTTTTGATGCAAATTCAGCGTGGCAAATAAGCAATGACAACACACTTTATAGATGATATTTGATTTATTTAGACATAAGAAACAAAGGAAATATATGTCTTTAATAATCAGGTGATTTGCAAATGGCAAGTATTCGGAATACCCAAGTCAACTGTAATATCATATTTCTCTTATTATTTTATGAAAAATGGTTAAAAGTTCAAATGTAAACGGTGAATTGCGATGTTTAAATGTCATTATTTATGTAACTTTTTATACTTCCGCATTTAAAATGTGGGCGTATTATGCTATACCGCTGTCGTCTGGCCGTCAATCCATCTTTGTCCGGGCTTCTCCACCTTAACTAAAGGGGGAACAAAACTTTTGATGGTGTCATATGAAAGGGTGTGGCTTGTAGTTGTGCATGTGGGTTTCAAAGTTGGGGTCAGTCCCCTGGGTTAGGGGAAAATGGGCGGGATTGGAAAGGTTGTCCGTGCTTCTCTTCCTTAACTATAAGGGGGAACAAAACTTTTGATGGTGTCATATGAAAGAATGTGGTTAGTTTGAAAACTAAGTTCGTCTTTCACACGTCCATTACCACCACATTAAAACATGATGCGGGCGTATCATACACCCGTTAGCTGTGCCCTATTTTTCATACATGTATTCATTGTTTATTGTAAAAGGATGGTCAATCAAATACATGTAAATCTAATATGTATATAAATATTTGATATCAATATCACATTCCTTAATTGTAAAAACAAATGCAAATAAAATATTTTTATTTAATATTAAGTACATTAACGTTAAAAATTGAATGTTATTCTAACGTTAAATTGATGTTAACAGTCAACATTAAATTAACGTTGAAAATTTTATTTCATTGCTTTTGCATTGATACGCTTATGAATATAATTTCATGTTACTTTCAACATTAATCTCATGTTAAAAGTTAACATCATTTTAATGTGAAAAAATTTAACATGAGACTTTTAATGTCTCATTAATGACTTTTAAAAAACATTTAACGTTAAATTAATGCAACATTTGAAAATAACATTAATTTGAGGTTAATCGAGATTAACGTTAAATTAATGTTAGGCACAATTGGCTGTGTACTGTTCTCCTCAATCGCCCCCCCTGAAAAATAATAAATAAAATAAAAATAGAATAATAACCAAATATCAAACTAGATCTCTGTAGATCTATGCTACATTTCTAGTTTTTAATTTGTTTTTGTTTCTGTGTGGTTTATTTATTTATTCATTTATTTTGCGTAGTCGTATTACTTGGAAAACGGCATTTTTATGACATGAAGGCCTATATAAGTATAATGAAAACGGTATTAGAATTACCAAAGAATTCCAACAAAATCAGCAAATTTATGTTGGGCAATCTATGTTTCCGCTTAAATGTGGATAGAATATTATACTATTTACTAATTGGAAACCTTAAAGATGGCTGGAAGTACTTGCATTGATTTACGCCAACACTTAGTAGAGGTAGGAGGTTGACATAGAGGTTTGAGTAAATCTACGCAAAACGTAGTTATGCTGTTTGATGAAACGCAAAGCAGTGGTAAATTTAGTCTAGTCGGGTATAAATTTGCGCCAAACTAAACCTACGCCAAGAGTAACGGCGTTTGATGAAACGCAAAATAACGTTAGTTGGAAAATTAGCCCAGTCGGATATTTACGCAAAACTAAGCCTTCGACAGGAGTTGGCTGTTTGATGAAACAGGTTCCTGACAGACTTGGGACGGTCAGTTGAGCAACAAACACTAATCGATTGGAGTGGTTAACCGGTTTATAGGTCCATCTTCCAACTCATCGCAAAAGCAGTACAATCAAAAGACACGCCTTTGAAAATTAATATAAAGGTAGAGTATGAAAAAGAGGTCAAAACTAGGACTTTATCTTCTTTTCAAAGGGAGTTGGGGAAAAGGAATATACTAATCCTTAAACTTTTGAAGTATTTTGTTGAGGTTTCATACTTTACGTATCTACTGCACTAGAGCATCTTTCAAGGTTCACCTGCGCAACACTGCTGCACCGATTTTTTTCCAAAGCCGACTGCAAACATACATCCATGCTTCGCACAAAATGCAAAACAATCCTTAATTGCTAAAAGCACGAGAAATAATAAGAATATATGTATCCTTAAAAACGAAATTATTAGCTGCATGAAACATCTGACGAAAATGAAATATAAACTTTGTAATATAGTAGACGAAGATCTTAATATAATTTCAAAAAGATAATTCAACTATTTAATGAAGAATTTTTAAACCAATTGAAAGATGATAGACATTATGCAGTTATAATAAGGCGTATAAAACTTTTAAGGTAGTAGCCTCGAGGTATCCAAAATTCTCCTATCGATCAATTCCACTGAAATTCGCACAGTAGTTAGCCTTTATATAGATATACATTATGACACAGTTTGGACTGAATTAATCTATTGGTAATGTTTTGAGAACAGCACAAAATGAGACATTTTCAACCCATTCTAGCATGCTTTGAATTGATTTCAAGATATTTCAAATGTTCATGGAAACTGATAACAAAGGGTTTGATCAATGTATAAAAACTGTCAATGCTTTTGAAGGATATATGCAATAATTAAAATGCCTCATACTTATTCCTTGCTTAGTCCTTGTAAAATGAACTTATTCCCTGATTGATGTAGTAAAAATAACCAATTTCTGAGTCCCTCATAAGATTATTTCTATCCATCTGTAAAAAAAACAATCTATCGTTTATTTTTTAAAAAAACCTTTTTTTAATATAACAGCTTTCTTGTATATCAGTTTAAATAAAATTTAACCTAAGGTTGCTAAGTTATCCAGAGTTGAATTACTCCCCTCCCCTCCTCATTCTCTCACTATGCTCAAATGTCCATATGTAACATGTATAATAAATACTTCATAAACAACATCCTAAAACATTTTTCTTTTCAGAAAATGTTTGAAATATTTAATGCCTATACAATACAACAATTGGTGTATGGTATTTCCTTCGTATGCCCCCCCCCCCCCCCCCCAAATCGAATTACGTAGTGTTTGGGGTCCATGTATATTACTTTTGCCCCATCTGTGTTTCAAGTATCCGTCTACAACATCGACCTTCTACATAACATTTGAACTATAAAAGTAGAAGTCATATATGGCGTGTGTATTTCACCTATAAAGCCCTTTCAATAAATGACCTTGAAGTCAATGACCTTGTCACCTTGACCGTGAACCAGCTAAATTAGGTAAAATTAACTTTGCCCTTATTTTATTAAACATAAGGGATAGAGACTTCATTCTGAGAGGTGTACCCTACTAATGAAACCCTTTTAAATGACATCAAAGTCAATGACCTTGTGACCTTGACCTTAATGTCAAAAATGACTTTTATCTTGCCCATTACTTATGAAAAAAAGACGTTATATATGCATTGGGGATTTAAAAGGGGGTTGCAAGGTTTGGAAAAGGTTCCAAAACAAAAGTCATTTTCGACAATTTCAATTCGACAACTCCCTTTCCGGACAGAATACTGCAAAACATTAGTCATGGGAGACTGCATCCTCTCTCTCCGTCCCCTTCTTTTCAAAAATTTCTAGATCCGCCTATGGTATGTGTACTTCATCTATGAAACCCTTTCTGATGATATTAAGGTGAAATTATCTGTTGATCCTGACTGTAAACTATGAGTCTGCGTAATTAAATACGTACTATTTACCAACAGGGTTTGTTTGCAAACATTGACATGTGCGATTTTATCATGGTTTTCCATGTGGAACAACACGTTTGGCCAATTTCACAGAAGAGCCAACCTACCACTAGATTTATTCACTAAGCCGCCGACAACAAACAACTTTAATGAGTACCAAGCACATAAAATTACTGAATACACGTATATCTGAAAATACTGACGTTGTACTTCACCGTACAAAATCAACCACCATAAAATCTACAACGCCACAAATGCCTTACGTCACATTCAATACACAATGACGTCAGTTAGATGCCAGTAACTGGGTCAGCGTCATTTCCGGTAAAGCGCGTGTCGCTTATCTTTCACTCCCTTGAGGAAGAAAGGCTGACCATTTAGACAAATAATGAGGATAACTCTGCAAATATAAGAGAAATGATCGTCTGTTATGTTTATAAATATCCTTGATCTTTATCTAAAAATGCTTGAAAAACGTGCTTACGCGTATATGATTTAGATAAAATCATTTGCAACGGTTGTTACGTGAACGACATAGGTTGGTTGGTTGATTGGTGTTTTACGTCGCTTTCAACAATATTTCAGTTATATCGCGACATGGAAGCAGGAGGTTACCAACCTCTTAAACATAGTGGCGCAACCCGGGAATCGAACCCGGATCGTCGGCGCCGCAAGCCAAGCGCTTAACCACTACACCACGTCTGCCCCAACGACATAGGTCTAGATCTAAAACATGCTTGAAAAGTGCCCATACATGTAAACGTTTTAAACACTTTTCAAAATTACGTCCCTAAGATCGCTTCTGCTACCTTAAGTCCTCCAAATGTTATCTAAAAACGTGCTTACGCGTATATGATTTAGATAAAATCATTTGCAACGGTTGTTACGTGAACGACATAGGTCTAGATCTGAAACATGCTTGAAAAGTGCCCATACATGTAAACGTTTTAAACACTTTTCAAAATTACGTCCCTAAGATCGCTTCTGCTACCTTAAGTCCTCCAAATGTTTTTAGATTATCACCTTTTCTCTCTTAATTAGACCAGTTCATTTTGTCAATTTGACAAAAATATGTATCAAAAATCATGTCTTTTTTTCGAAGTTCAAACTTAAGCCAATACAAATTCAAAAATACAAGACTCAAGCTAAAATGGGTCATTTTAAATCTATGGCTGAAAATATAGTTCCAGATATAAATATAATTTACGTGATATTAGAGAAGGTAAAAACTGAGAATGCATCTTAAGTAACAGCATTGGTTATAATAAATGATTTCCACAAATAAGCTGTGGTATCGATGCTAAAAAAAACCCCCAACAAAATTAAACGGTATCTACTGTGCAAATGTATTCAACTAGTGTTTAAATCATATGATTTCCATTCTCTTGTATAATTATCATTCCTGGAGATTCTAATGAGTCTACCAAAGGGAAGTCCAGTACATTACAAGTAAAAGAACACAAACATTCTACACTGCAAATTTTCGGCCTCGCGGCCTTTATCAAGCAATACAGGAGATGACAAATATAAAGCTATGTAAAATCTATGTCCATGTTTCAAAAATACATTAGCTTCTAAACTTATATATAAACGGTGACGTCATAACGTCATTATTTGCGCGTGTAAGTATCGAATTAAAATTGACTGATGTTAATGTTACAATACATGTTGGAATCTCGTATTTAAACCTATACCGCGAAGTAAATTATCATACTATTTAAAATTATATTAAGCATACTGACATGTTATATAAAATAATAGATATACGGATAGAAAATTAAGTGTGCTAAAATATACCATATAAAATATTAAAAATTTACTCCAAGTCACATTCAAACTGCTTGCATCGCATACCCCGGCGGTATTATATTTTTGATGCCATTTTTGTAAAATACCACCAAAGCATGCAGCGCCCACAGTCCGAATACAACCAGGTAACATACATATGTCTATATGTCTTTATATAAATAGGAATAATTATATTAGTAGAAATATGTAAACGTGATTATTCAAAAAGAAATCTTGGCATTGAATTGCACTAAGAAACAGATTGTTCATGAAATATAGATACAGTCATGTTAATAGGTTTTAACATTGCATCCATTTGGCTAACGAGTTTCCAAATATCTTATCCAATTATCTTCAGCAATTAATCTACTCCACCGGTGGTCCTAGCCACAAATGCAACACGTAGATCACCTTCATCATGGTCCTCAAAATGTCTCATTATTGGGTTTTTTCTTCGGTATTTTATATCGCGTCTGTTCTTCTATTCTTTCTTTTAACGATCTTTCTGTTTCGCCTACTTACACAGTTTGATTACATCTATCGCAAATTAATGCGTAGACCAAATTCCTTTTCGTGCATTACGCGTGTTTTAAGGTTTTGAAAGATTTCTTTCTCCCGGAATCATAAATTTCACTCTTGTTAATTATCCTGCATATGTTACATGTGCATTCTATTTTATTCTGTTATATATGCACAACCACTGTAATTGCCTGAGATAAAGCTATCAAGACCTATGTATTTTATTCCTCTATAAAGTACATTGATCGGTGACGTCATAACGCCCCAAATTTGACCCACTTTTCAACACAGAAAGCGATGTTTGGCAGAATTTTTATTGTTAAGCTTAGGACGTCATAATGAAAGGTTCGACATCTCCAACCTTGCGTGACGTCATTAAAGTCGCTAAAGTGCTTGACATTCGACGAAAGTATGTCATTCTGGATAAACGTTACGTTGTCATGGGACACCGTCTGTTTCTTTCAATTTATAACTTCCCTCCGGAATGATTTAATGATGCAGTTTATATATAGGAAATGGAAGTTTCAAGTATGATACTTTTGAGTTAAAAGCGCATATATATAGAATAAGTGTCTTATTTTGTGTTTTCATGCAGGAATAAAGTACAATGTCTGATGCATTTATGAGATATAATGCGCTAACGCATTCTATATGTATAGACATTATCATTTATGGAGATTTGATATTAAAAAATATATCGTAATTTACCATAAATTCTATAATGTAAGATAATGAATTGAAGATACCACAAATTTATTTACATAGTATATCGTATTTTACCTGAAAGTTTTATGATATATCATACTTACATAAAGTAAATTAGAAAATTATTAACAAAATGACAGAGTTGTAAAATATTATTAATATACTGATTTATGATTAAAACTTGTGTCCTGCTCATATTTTTACAATAAAAAATGTATGCTAATTTATTATTCAAATGACGTATGAAAAATTAGAAATTTACGTTATTAAAAATGTAAGTTACGTTGAGTTATAAAAATAACTCCAAGTTCAGAGATTATCAATATACAATCAAAATTTGGAACAATAGTAACTATCAACATATTGCCTGTCAAATTTCATATCATAACAAGTGAATTTCTTACAGTTTTGAGTAAATATATACATTCAATATTATAAATGTAATTTACGTTATGACTTTTAACACATAAATAATTGGTCAATATTGGTGTTTTACACGATATCTAAGTCCTCGAAGAAAGAGAACTAATTGTGCAGAATATGAATACAAAGGTTTATTAGCAAAAACAAAACAAAACATAAAAAAATAAATGGACAAATATTACACTGAAATTTATGACTTCCATTTTATTTTTCAATTTGTCCTTTGTTTTACTTGACAATACTTAAAATTTACTTTGCTTGAAAAGCTTATTTTATATCATATTTGCTTTATCTAATACATGTATAATTTTAAAAAGTAATGATAAAAATAACCATAAAAACTCACTTGTCTTTTAGTTGTTATATGTGAAGCGAATCGAGCACTTTATGGTAACACGTAAATAAATAAATAAGAAAAAAAACCCAAATTCCAGAATTTATTTCGACTTTTTATACACTAGACCTTCAAAACATCGCTGTATTCAGTGATGAACCTGCACGTGACTGATTTACTCCGTGATTACACTGTACATTATGTAAGCCTTTCATGGGTCGATAAAATAATTATTTAATCTACATTAATAAACTTAGATTATCTGCTATATACGGAGACGTACCTCTGTATTTTTTTAACATCGTCATCGGTATAATGCTTTTAGATATAGATCTGCGTCATTTAAAAGTTATATCGACGTCACTGCAGTGCGCGTGAGATTTTAATGCTTTTAGATGAACGAGGTTATAAGCCGGGTGAAATTTATCCCATAATGCATTACACACATACAGAAAATAATTTTTACAACCGAAACGTTTTGTATTTTCCGGGTGGAATGGAAAATAGCAAATGCGCGTGCGCCTGTTCCTCCATTTAACGAAAAAATCATGGCGGTAAAGTTTGGAAACGCTACTAGAGAATTGTTAATTCTTAAATGAAAGATGAAATATGATATTTTATCATGGGAATTGAAATTTTTATACATCATAAAGCATGTTAGACTATATATATATATATATATATATATATATATATATATATATATATATATATATATATATATATATATCCATCATTTCATCTTTATGTGTAAAATAATGTAATATTTAGTGAAAACTCCGATAAGAACGATATTCATGTATGTACAATGTAGTGCTCCATGCAGAATAGAAAACTATATCGGTACTGTATTCAAGAACGAACTAATATACGAGTTGAACCTACTTCATAAATTGAAACTTACCTGAGTGGTCAAAGGAATGGAATAGGATCTCTGAGTGGGTTGACAAGATTTCATATGGTAGATTTAGGGAAGCGGTACCTTACTATCAAATCTTCGGCACTAAATGGATTCAATCAATCCCTAAACTCTCGTTTCGATCGAAAGATCGCTCTTCGTGAAAAAGTATGTAATATGCAGACGCCTATTTGCTTGTTTACTTGATTTAAGAGAAACTTACAAATTTGTTTTACACTTAAGATAAAAAGTTTTATCTTACGAGTTGTCCTAGTCATTAGGCATTTACGACAGATTTTTTGTGAAATGGACACACTCGTAACCCTACTGTTATACATAACTTTATGACTCTTCCGTCACCTTTCCTAAGGCAGCTAACATAGAACTAGAAAGGTAAATTACGTAGAATGATAACTTGTAAGATACTTAGACTACAAGAGGCGTCGCCTTTCATTTTCAGTCAATTCAGTGAGTGAATGATTCCTTCCCCCACAGCAAATTAATCATTTTCAATCAAACTTGATTTACACTTCCTCCTGGATCTCTCGGGTACCATTAGAGTTTTAATGCACATGTAACACGGAAATCTATGTATTATGCACTGCCAAAACCTTGTGTGACAATCCAACAATGAGAATTTTAATACGGTTCCGTCTCGCCTTTGGCCAACGGTGCAAACACTGTGTAGCGTAAATAGGTACAAAATCAATATGGCTTTTAATATTATTTATTATCATAAAATTGAATTTGAGCATAGTGGTCAAATAGACCATAAAATTAACAAACATTAAAAAAAAATAATAAGAGTAGAAACGAGGATGTGATATGGAAATATTGGAGCTTTTGGAAAAATGAGATAAAATTTGCTTAGAAATACCTAGATTATTGAAGAACTTATTTAGATAGATCAAGAAATAAAATTAAACATCAGTTATGTTTTGTTTGTTTCCCTACAGGAAGTCTTTACATGTACTCTGCGAGCTATCTACAGAAACTGAATCCTTCCCGCCCTTTACAGAAACTGAATCCTCACCGTCCTATATATTCTTTTAAAATCCTACCAATCAAATTGCAGGAAAATTCCTGACAACCTGACACTGTAACCTATGGTCTTGACAATGCGCTTTTTCAGTTGACATTGAGGATCCAGATTTCACATACGAAGTCCTTTTTAATGGTGCGCATTAAAGGAAAAAAGGTAGATGCTATTTCTTATAAATGGCCATTTACAGAAATTTTAAAAGCTGACGTCATACGCAAGAATATAACCATGACAGCAACAAAAGTATCTCATAATCAACGTCTTACAACTGTTTTAATTATATTAAAATAGCATTTCATGTACTTTAATTTTTGTATTCTACATTATCACCATGAATTCAATATATTATACATCTGAAAAGGTGTTGTCTATTTAGTTGATTATGAAATTCAATGTTACAAGTACATAACTGTTGTTATTGATTCAATGATAACCACTAGATGGTGGCATTTACTTTCTATATCTTCCGTAGGAACTTTCCGGACACTATACAGATCACTTCACAGAAACTTGTGGAAATAAATACAAAAGCTTTAAAAGAATTTGAACTATTCATAACATTGTCACCTTGCTGCAATAGACAAACTCATTATAGAATAACCATAAATGGTTATATCATTTTTATTTCTAGTTCAGATGCAAAGCTTGTAAAATACTGATTAATTTATAATCTACGTTATAGCCATTTTAATTACTGTCGTGCGCATATGGTGCACAAAATTAAAAGATATATATGTTCTATATTTATTAAATAAATGTGTGAGATTTTGTTTATTTATATCTTTACAAGTTGATCATTCATTCAAATAATATATTTCAGAAAATACCCTCATTGTATATACAGTGATAGCATTGTCATCATTAAGATCCGAAATGACTATTTTATGGAGCTCAAAATTGAGTTATTTTATTAGAAATTATCTCAATTATCAGGAATTCTTTTAGAATTAATATATCAAATATTTTTGTGTTATGGAGACTATATATATCAAGAAATTTTACCTATGAAAAGATACAACAAATAAAGAATTTTTGATAGTTGGTGTTAATAACATGGATTACACACGAAAAATCATAGGTATATTCCACGGAGCAATTCATTTTTATTGTCTTTGAATCGTGACTTTTCACGCTTTCACTAGTTAATGTTCAGTAAAGTATTCTTGAAACTTTTTAATTAATTCTTCAGAAGAAGTGTCCACATTATGTTAGAATAGCTGATTTATGATTACATCTTTTCAGTCACTTTACAGTTTTATATAGGCTCGCTACAATAAGACTTCTCGATCCCTCTCTTTAATTTCCTGTGCCATCTGAATTAGCGTGTGCAAAGGGTGTTAACTCTTACAATATTTCATAATTTTTAGAAAAACATTTGTCTTCCTTGCTGTAAAAGTTGTTACATCACCCCTTTTGTGTTCATATGAAGTTGGCAACTCTATTCGAAAGTAACCCATTAGATGCCCCCAGAATGGTCTGTGAGCTCAAAATTTCTGAAACATTACATACACAGAAACAGAAGTAATCATAGCAAACAATACATCTAAATTTACTTTGAAATTCAAATCAGAAGATTTAAAGGCGATGGCTTTCTTTGAACATGAATTGTTTTCGCTTAGATTTTTGACGGTTTTAAGCTTAGTTGGTTTAAACAAAAACACGTTCGTGCACGTAGAACTAGCATAGAGTAACTCTCAAAATCGGGATAATTGATCCCGATCAGGGTAAAATACTAGGATTGGAAATACTAATATATCATAAACAAATGTGAAAACTAATCAAAACTAAACAGTGTTCATTGCATATAAATAGTTTTATGAAAACAGTATCTCACAACAAAAGGACCATGTGCCCGTAGACAATTGTAAGTTTATATAAAGAGCAACATTAACCACTTTGCTTTGATTGCCGAAAACGATAAAAGAAATTGGATTTTAAAACAAGTCGTCTTTTTTATTCTCTACTTCAAGAGGGTTTTTTTGTATTCCTGAAAGTTTCGCCGTTGTCACTTAAAAAGAAGCAAAGTTACAGCACTCTCTATTTTCAGCGTTGGTCTCAATTTGGTTACACGACAATGTGCCTGTCCAAGATCAGCTGCGGGAACTTAACAAGACAGACACACTCATACTGCGCATGCACTGCTATTGACAACGATATATCGCCATTAAATGATCAAAATCAAAATTAGCTTACCCCATTAAGCAGTGCATGTTACCTGCTGACATGAGATATACGTCAAAGTTTCCAATAATTCCTTTCTGTTTTAAGTAAACCCATTTTATCTATTCAAATACCATATTTTTTAGGGGGGGGGGGGGGGGGGGATTCACATGGAAAAAGAGAAAAAGGTGGTTCGGATGAGTTCCAACAGAACATCACACACATAAAACACATCAGTTTCCAACTGCATAGAATAACTTGTTGAAGTAACTCGCTGGGCATTTGATATTTAGTTCTTTTATGAACAATTTTTGCAAAAAAATATGATGGATTGGAAACAGATGTCCTTTTTTAAATTTTAATTTTTCAACCCTGCATAATTTCTGTGGAGCCATCTCGCATTTTTCACACTGAATCCAGTCAACGTGCCCTTCAACCCTCTCACAAACAAAACAACAGTCAGATAAAAAAAAAAACATGCTTCTTCCTGACTGGTCAGGTGAGGCACTGCTTGGTCCTGCCCTGACTCTTCTATATATTCCTCACAGAGGTGGTATAGCATTTGTTGAATTCTTTATTGAATGATAAAGCATTTTATTAATGGATGGTTTGCTATCACTGTACTTTGCTTGGCTACCATATGCCTTACACAAACGAAGCAGTGGTGATTTCTTCATGGTGCTGAGATGATTTTCTTCTTGGCATATAAGCCCATTTAAAAAGTTATTAAAGGACGACTTTCCAGGAGAGGAGTCTTCAAGAATGAAATTAGAATTTAATTTGAGCTCAACCTGTTGGTCACTATCTTTGGCCTTGGTTTCTACTTGAATTTGCAACCTATGAACCATCTTTCATATGGATAGACTTGTGTGAGTCTTTTCGATATTGATTCGTCAAAGCGAGTAATCATTTCTCCACTAATTACATTAAATACTTCATATATTTCCGTGGTGACTTTGTCACAAAGCTGAGTCAGTAACTTTTCTTTCTTTCTTAATATTAAATTCTTTAATATTCATATTTAATTATCAATGTCTTTGTTTCTTACTAAAATGTGAAGGGGTTGATTTACACTATACAATTATGGACTTTTAACTCAGTGTATATGAGTCAATATCACATTATATACATTGAGTTTAAAGTCCATAACTGTTTTATTCTATAATTTTTGATATAATTCAAGATAAGCAGTAACAATTAAAAATACATATTTTACCAGCAATTTATTCTTTCTCAGAATTTAACAATATAATTAAAATAGTAATTAATTAAAATATTACATCTATTATTAATTATTAATGTCTGTAGATTTACCTCTGATACGGAAGCAAATCGTGTTTTTGTTCAGACATTTTGCAGACGATGTGTATTGAAAAGGGGAATTCAGGATCTATTTTTAACCGTGGTATATCGCGATATATTCAGGACCGGAAGTGACGATTACAGCCAATCAGAGAGAGTCTATATATATCTTAGAATAAAAAATTATATTTTATATTGTTAATGTATCATGACGCGAGACATTTCTTATGAGTAGCTATTTCAAACATCAGAGTGTTTAATAAAGAAGGAAATGTCCACTAGTAGGTTGCATTTGTGATGTTCTGAATAATGTGTAACGGACAGTAAATTAGTTGATCAATGTGAGAGTCGGATATGATAATTTGTTTAATAATTTGTTTACGGGCCACTTGTTAATACCAGTTACAACAGTCGACTATGAATGTCGGTTGATATGACACATTTAACTAGCAATTAAAGCTATATGATAAAAGGATACGGTTTGTCATACGTTTTATTCATGGTTAAGGTTAAAAGAGATGAATACAAATACCAAAAATACTTAAATTACGATGGACGATAAAATACTGATATCGCTGTTAATTTCTTCACATTCGTTACGTGCGATATGTGATTGTTCGCAACAAGACATTTTCTGTGGGAAAGACATAAAATCTACAAAATTAAATATAAAAAACACGGATAACTTCCATTAAAGAAAATGGCTTTTAGATATTCGGATTGGCTACGTATCTCTTAAGCAAAGAATTTTTGCAGGAAATATGAGAACCATTCAAAAGAAAATAAAAGTACATGAAACCCCCCAGATCCACGAAGTAATTTCAACCTTCGTCAGAGGAGATATGAAATTGTCGTTGTCGTAACAACAGCTATTGGGCATTGATATATTAAAGACGCTTTCAAACTTGTTAAAGACTATAACGACGAGAATTATTGAAGATCATTCGATACAGACAAATATCTCTTTAAGAAATGTATTTGGGTTTTTTGCATATTGTGTGATCATAAGAAGTTTCTCTACTCTGCCGTTATTGGTGGGTTGTTTATGGTTATAAATCTGAAGTAAGTGTCACCACAACAGTAATACATATTAGTCCATCTCCCAAATCCCGTCTACAGAACAATTCCAAATTATCTCCTTTTCATTGGTTGTATATTAAAAAATCCAACTTTACCAGTGAAAATATTTGTAGAAACTTAATCCTAAATTTCACCGTCATCCAGAATGCTTTTATTGAAAATAAGTTTCAAAAGGTACATAAACAGTTGCCGTGAGGGGAAGATAGGATCGATACCATCCAGGATGATGACGATTCACTTACAACCCAACCGTTGCTTAGCAAAGACCCAGATCCCTACAAAACAACACCAAATGTTTATCCTGTAAAATGACCTTCAGCATCCCTACGTGATCCCATTTTTGTAAACCCGTATTCGCATAATTCCTTGGACATCGTGTAGAAAAAAAGAGACTTATAACTGCAGAAGAGGATGGGCTTTCCATATGTCTTAGGCTTTCGTCTCAGAACACCAAACCCTTCAATGTACCAAGAAATACACCGAACCATTTTATTGGAGGTGTGTCAATTTTGACCAATCAGAACAGCGCTCCCGCGAAATTATAAGCTCCGCCTACAGGTCGGACAAAACTCCGAAAAAATGGCGCGTTTCGTGTACGCGCGTAACGAGAAAAGGAGATAAGAAATCGTGTTTCCCTCACTATCAGCATGTAAAGTGTTACGAAAATGGTGAAACATAGACATAATTTGTCGAAATGCGCATATGGTGCTCAAAATTAAAAGGTATATATGTTCTATATTTATTATAACCACTAGGCCGGTGTCACTGCTGGTGGACTGATAGTTCCCGAGGGCATCATAAGTCTAGTTTTCAGTGCTTTTGTACTGACATGAAATATATACTTCAAATTTTCAATCATCAAATTAAGTAAATCACTCTAAAACAAAGGAGTATCTCCCTCATGCATAGCTCTGTCCTTAGATTCTTTGGTTCACTTTTCGGTCATTTTGGCTTCAACAGTGCTCTTCAAATATTTATATATTTTGAGAATTCCGATCATTCGGCCAAGAGCATCACTGAAGAGACATAACTTGTCGAAATGCGCATATGGTGCACAAAATTAGAAGGTATATATGTTCTATATTTATTGTTCACATGGCACCTGTAAGTCCGATAGCAGGTATAAAAGATAAACTTTGCGGGGCGAAAGTTTTGCCATTTCCAAAGCCAAAGTCTGAACTTCAGAAGTGTTTACGTTGGATCGCATTGTGTCGTAGACCTCATTCTCAGCTAAATGTGGAGAAAACAAATAAACATACTTACATATGTACGAAGGTAAGCTTGATTTGCTATTTTTAAACATGCAATGTTACATGAGCCTCGATAGACACGGACGGAAACACACACGAGAAGGGTTGGGTGGGGGGTTATGGGATGGTGAACTGTCATTGTCAATGACTGTAGAAAGATATTAATCATGGCTTGTGTAACATGACTTATATATATACTTAATATTTTACTACATGTATACCCCAGGTCAAGAGTTCTCCACAAAGTAGTTTAATTTAAACAAGACACCAACTCCATGGACAGCTAGGCCAGGGTTATTTTTGTGCCAAACCCAATTTCTCAATACGGGAATTCTTCGGTCCTTCGTGTGATGTTCTGCACGACTGCAGTCAAATTTGAACCTACAACCTACGCTTTAAGCATAGAGCAGTTGAAGCAGTGTGTCTCGCTGACATATGGCAATGGGGTTGTAATGTATAACTACTATAATACATATTTACAATGTAACAGGCAAGAAAAGATTTACATGGCCAAACTGGGAATCAAACCTTTAAATTGCCCTCTGCTTTCAGGGCTGAGCTGCATATATCTATATTATCTGGTATGATAATGATTTTGCTACATGATGAATAAAATATACTTGGGTTTTCAGTTTGGAAAATTTTTGAGATTCTTACCTGATACATGTATTCTTTTTCGATAGCATGTTATCAGTTTGGATGGTACAAGTGAAGAATATCCTGACCCAGCCGATGCCAAGACAGGCGAATTGAGAAAGGCAAGACGGCGAATAGTTTACTTGGGTGACAATAACAAAAGGTAAGTTTAAAATAAAGGGGTTTTTTTTTTCTTACCAATAGAATAAAAATTTGAGGTATATTTACTACCTATATTTGCAATGTGAAAATTTCATGCACAAAAATTCTTGTACATGTATTACATTTCTAACTTTGCAGGGAAAATGCTTCTGTCGAGAGCTGTGGTGTTTGCATGGATAATGCAACTGATCCTGCAAAAAGCTCAGATCTCTGTCTCACAACAAGAGAAATGTCATGTCAAACAGATGAACAGTGGAAGTTATGATATAATAATGCACTTTGTGTCTTTAGACGAAGGGGGCATATAGCATTTGAAACTCTTTCAAAAAAACATCAAGGTCAATAAACTTGTGACCTTGACCTACGTTTCAAAATTTGCCTTATTTGGACTTTGTTGCCGCTGGGGTCATTCATGTTTCACAAACACATCTTGTTTAGTTATGCAACTAGGAGAACCTATAGAAGTCATGTTTCATCATTTATTCTCATGTGCAACATTTATTATGGTGGTCAAAATAGAAATTGGGAAGTTTATCAAACATTTCTTGCATAAATCTTTGATTAGGCACAATTTTCTCTACAAAAATATCTTTCTTTGTACAAACCACAAATGTACAGAATGAAATCCCTGCCACCATAAGTTGGCCTTGAACTTGGAAGTAATAATCATGGCTTCTTTTCAGTGTGAATGTGTTCACAAAAGTTTTGTAGGCTTTCCACAGCCTCTGAAATGGTTAAATCTTGTGCAGAGTATGGACACTTAATCTCAAGAACACCTGTTTTGCCATCCATACAAATTTTCCATCTGGGGATGAGGCGAGGAATGAAAATCTAGGATTAATGACTAACTCACAATCATGAATATGATGATAAGAATAATATTCCATATATTTCTGTTTAGCTATACACTCATGAGATTTTCCATAGGAAGTAGCCTCTGACCTGAAGTTGTTAGGTTTGAATATTGAAACAATGAATTTGTAAAATCCTTTTTTTTTTCTCTTACAAATTTTTGAAAACTGAAGCTGTAACTCGTTGTTGTCTCTCAGATACCCACATCTTCCTGTTGTACTGTTAACTTTTCAATATTTTGTACATCTTGCTACAATAAATAGGATCAATGTGAATACACCATTTTCGAGTTCGTTCCATTCCGTTCTCGGTTTGTCATTTACGTTATTGCTTTGGACTGACTATGGGGCACTGTCATTTCCGGTTTTAACCAACATGTCCTTGGATCGACTCAGAGTTCCAGAATTAAGACAATTTCTGCAAGACAGGGTGTACAATGCTCGTTTTATAACAAAGAGCATTTAGTTCGACTGTCAATGCTTGCACATGAGCTAGATCTCCCAAAAATAGATAATGTTGACGTTGAAATGGAAGCCGTTCATTCTAGCAAACAAAGACGTACAGTGGTTGTTGCAGATAAAACAATCATACTTCCAAGAACTGATGCTGCTTGCATAAAAAACTGGTCACAAGATCTATCTTCTCTTCCCCAAGTGGAAAATGCAGATATTCTAGTGTATCTATACAACTATTGTGAATGGGATTCACAACGGTTAATTAAAGTCATACAAAACTGACAACGGGTTTCAACTGCATATGGCAAATCATATTGGTGATGTCCAAATCAGTAAACAGTCCGATGGTGCATTGTCTTACATAAGGGCTTCCTGTATTCCTGAGACTAGGCAAAATGACACCCCTTACTCTGTCTGGGTCCTTCTAAAGTCTTCTGGTGAAGTTGTGTCTGGAGGCTGCACATGTGTTGTGTAAGCTATATGATTTTATGAAACTTCAAGTTTTGCAAGATTTTGCTGTTGTTGTTCCTTTACATCAGTTTATCAGTTTAACTTCTGTTAACCAGGGCATGCATCTTGCTTTTGTTGTTCTGAGCTTTATAATTAAAATTTTCATGTGGCAGTTGGTTGAAGTACTCGAGTGGACTATTATATTTCAAATAGGTCATTCCTGTACTTTGTTCACTGGCTACACTTTTATCAGCTAAGACTAAGAGTGGGTTGGATCAATAACAGCAGCTTCTAAGTGGTTATAGGTATAGTATAAGTGCCACTCTTGGTTTTACCAATATTGACTTTGTGTTCTATTTCATACAACACAACCAGATATTATTTTGCAAGCTGTTGTTTCAATAACTAGAGTGTTGAATGAATATGAGTGTCACCTGTGAGGCATTTACTAATTGAAAGTGGTCTACCAAAATGACAGACATACAAGTGATTCCTTAGTGCCACTATGCTTGGCAGGTGACACAAAATGATTGTTTCATGCATGTTTAATATTCTGAAATATTGATTGAGTTCCTATTACTCTGTCAAAATAATGAATACATTTAGTAACTCAAAAATGTGTATATTTAATCTCAACAAATTAACTTGTAACAACATGAGTAATACATAAATAAAAAAAAACATATATACAAGTAATAATACATGCAACACAAATTATTGCACATTATGTAACAGTCAAAGTTATAACAAAAGGTCAAGTGTAACTTACTCATACACAGAAAAGCACCATCCTTGACTATTAAAATAATTATACACTTTTCTTGAACTTATTATAAAATAATAATAACAATTGCAAAATACACATACCCAAGAAAATGTTATTGAATTACAGAGACAATGGAGCATGTAAACATTGTGTGGCATTGCTGTTTTCCCTGGTAAGCTTTAATGACAGACACAAGGACAGATTTACTGAGGCTTGTACAGATACGGCATGTGTATGGGATAAGCCAAAGAAATCAGCATACCCCATGGAAATAAATGAAATAGAAATTAGGAAAGACACGTCCACAGACATAAAACATGTTGCAAATACTAAAACTTATGTCCCCTCACATAATATCATGGAGAAAAATGTAGAAAAATAACTGTATATGCTATGCCAAAATACTGACCCTCTGTTGCTACAAATATTAGATCCATCTAGTGATGTATCTGATGAGGAGTCTGAGGTTCATGCTCCTACTATGGTTGAAGCTTTGTCTACTGTGGGGAATGACTCGGTGAATGAGCATTTAAAATCAGTATACAGTTCTGAATGTATCAGTCACATTGAAAATCTGACACAAGGTCAAGCAGAAAATGAAGCCTGGTTCGAACACAGGAGAGGACGAATCACTGCTTCCCTTTTCCATTCTATTGTACATTTTAAATTTCCAGACTCAGTCGATAACTATATTCTGAAGAAAGTAATGGGCAAAGAAAGCAGTGCATTATATCCACCACCAGCATTCGGTAGGTCAAATGAACCTGTGGCAAGACAACAATATTTTGACATTCACAAATCAATGCACAAAAACTTCAAGATCAAAGAATGTGGATTATTTGTTGACAAGAAAAAGCCATTTATTGGTGTCTCTCCTGATGGTATTGTTTCTTGCTCATGTTGTGGAAGGGGTTTACTTGAAATCAAATGTAGCTTCACCCACCAGAATGTGACACCAAGTGAGGCATGTTTAGATGACCATTACCATCTTTATTGTGATGATAACAAGCAGGTGAAATTAAAAGAGTCATCTTCATGGTATGTGCAAATAACAATAACAATTTTATGACTATTTCTTTCTGAGAAATCTATATGTGTTTTACATACTAAAGTAGCATTCAATGGAAAATCTGTGTCCATCTCTGTGTAAGCCTCATCCTGGGTTTCAGCATGTGTTCTGTCAAAGAAGTTGGCTCTCTTTTCAATGGAACCAGTTCCCCTCTGGGTATCAGTTTCTTTGTACTTGTTTTACTTGAACAGTTCTGGGCACGGGTGGGCAGCAGTTGGTTCGGCATCCACAAAGTGACGAGAACAAATCCGGTCATAACTATTAATATAAGAGGGTAAACATTTTAGTATGTAATATTATTGAATAAAACAAAGGAATCGAAAAGGGGGGGGGGGGTGTCCAGAAATTAAAAGAAAATGTTGTTGGATAATATTGTGACGATAATATTCAAATAAATATCATTTCCATCTCAGTACTATTTACCTGCTAGGGTTGAAGTCTGCCCGTCGAACGAGGTCGATCCATTTTTGTCGTAGTTTTGGATTCCTCTTCTTCGTTGGAAAAGGGAAAAAACGCACACCTGCCATAAATCCATACCTCCCCCTTTTTCTGTCGTCTGAGTTGCAACCCTCTGCAACACAGTGGTACTTCGGCATTGCATCAACTAGCAGACGAAACTCGCAGATCTTGTGCAGTTGCTAATGTAAACAGTGTAAACGTCATTACCGGAAGTTGGCTTGCCCCAAAAAGTGTTGACGTCACGTGGTTTGGGTAGAAACTAAATCGATAAGTTTGAACGGAACGGAATACCTCGAAAATGGTGTATTCTTGTCTCAGGATCAGGGTCAGGCTGTGGAAAGGTAGTGTTACCACAATGCGCAGGATTAACACTTGGGGATGATTTGTAGTGTTTGAGCTGAAAGTAAATGAATATATGACAAAAACAAACAAAAAGAAAACACAAAAAGCAAAAACAAAAAATCAGACCGATATCAAGTTGAAAGAAATAAAAACCTGTAATACTTTGGTGTAATTCCAGCAAAATTTTAAGGCATTTGAAGCAGGTCACTGCCTGACCTTATGACTTTGATCTTCCTCAAAGTGAAAAGTGAGGTGTACTTCTTTTGCTTTGGAAATGAAAGCGTGGAGGTGGGGCAATTTTCGAAAATTACAATATTTGTCCAAAATATTCTACACTTTATTAAAATGTAATTACATGTATGCATTTTTTTTTCAGTATTTTCCTCTATGGAATTGCTTTCCTTGGTCTCAAGGATCCGCCACTTAGAGGATGAGAATGCAAACCGTAGAACACAGATTGCCAAAACAGAAATTCTTAACTACAATAAAAATATGAAGATGTTGGTTGTCAAGTGGAGTGTAACGTTTCGTTTAGTACTAGTGAGGTTACAAACTCAAAAATCAAGAATTTATTTTCAGTTTTACACAGGATTCACGTATGTAAGGTTCCTCATGCTCTTAAAATTTATTTTCCCAAGTGATAAGGAAAACCCAATTGTGTATGGAGATTCAAGAAAAGAAACAAACATGGACAGCTTTCTCTTAGCACAGCAAGTGTTTATGTATCAGTGTAGACTGCGTAATGGAATGCACGTGAAGGACTTGGCATTTAGGTTCAACGTTAATTACAGACTGTTTCCACTGTTCTTACAGGGGTGCCAAATATATTTATGTTAGACTTGGTTCCCTTAGTTATTAGCCTCACAGAGACAAGATTGTTGAAAACATGCCTGAATCTTACAGAAATGACTTCCCAAGCTGCATTTCAATACTGGACTGTACAGAAATAAAAACAGAAAAACCATCATCTCTTAAAGCACAAAATCAGTGTTTTTCAGACTACAAATCTCCAAACAATCATGTTTGTTTCAGATTTATTCTCTGGATCCATATCTGATAATGAAATATGTGACAAATGTGGGATTCTATGAATATCTGAAAAATTTCAGAAGAGGATTCACTCAAGCTGGTGATTCATTGATGGCAGACAAGGGATTTCGCATTGAAAATGAATTACAGAAGCTGGATATTAATTTAAACATTCCACCTTTTGCTTCAAGTGCCAACCAATGTCTCAAGAGGAAGTAAACCTTACAAAGAAGATAGCAGCACATAGAATTCACATTGAACGCAGTATAAATCAGATCAAATGCTTTAAACTCTTTAAAAAAATTCCTGTAAGCACTTTCCATTGCATTAATGAAAATTGGTTTGCTGCTGCCATGTTTACAAATTTTCAGTATACACTGGTTAAATGATAATATCAAAGAATTTAAAATGATCAAATTTTATTTTGTCTTGTCATTTCTTTAATATAGTGGCATGAAAGAGGCATGTTGATTTCTATTTGCTATCTTAATGCCTCAAGTTAGTATACTAAATGTGGCCACAAGATATCAAGTCATGGTCAAGAGATGCTGATAGAAAAAAAATCACATGCCCCTTTTATGTCACTATACTTTTGAGAATAATACCTGAAATGGTAGCATTGACCCCATCTGCACAGTAAAATCTGATAATGAGGTAGTTTGTAATTCTTCCTGCAAGAGGTATGATAATGGTGAGGTCCTGCATGTCTTGAGTCTTGTAATATCCTCCTGTTATAGTTCTGGCATGCTAAAGTTAAAAAATTGGAATTTACGTTTCTTCTAGAAATAAGCTTGAGTAATTTAAGGAGTTAACAATTATGAATTACATGCAAAAATATGTTAAATGTCCGTTTAAAAGCTCATAATGACCTTAGAGCTTATATTATCTAATCATTGTTAGTTTGACATGCCGACTTTAAATATTTTTTTACGAGACATTCTTGAAAAAGGTACAAGTGCATTTATACCATGCATGTACATGTGTCTGTACCTGACTGTAGGTGCAGAAATAATGGGTCTTTTCTTTCGAGTGGGTAAGTTTTGGTTTTGCAAACACCATTGAAGTCACTGGTTCTGGGATGATTTTAGGTCCTCTTGGTTTATGCCACTGCTGATGCATACTAGTACAGGCTAGCTCAGAAGGAACATCAGTCAGTCCTAGAGGTTTTTGTAGTGGTTTATGGTATATACTACAATGACTGCATGGGAGCATGAACCGGATATACTACAAAATTATTAAGTACATTGTACTATCCAGTTTTTCATAAACCTTAAGATCACAAAAGTCATGTTTTTATCATGTAGCTAGTGACTATGTGTATGTGATCTGATTGTGTCATTGGCCAGTATCTCAGTTTGTAGAACATCTGCTTGGAATGTGAGAAGCACACATTCAAGCCCCCTGCCTAGCCACATCTTCAGAGGAAGTTACCATGTGCAGACACTTAAAATGTTATTTGATAAATTAAAATTCCTTTGATTGCCCTGTTAAAGAGTAGACAAAAGCAATTTGTGCAAAAACTTCGTCTACCAGTCATCATGATCATTCCAAATTTCCCAAAGCCTTCAAAGAAAAGGGTGGTTACGGGCTGAAAATGCTGTAGCCTGTAATATATACGGGTCTTGTAATCAGAGTCCTGTTTTAAAATTGAAGAAACTCCATATCTACAGGCACGGGAAATGCACAGCTGTATCCCGTTCCATGAAAACGATATGCAATTTCATGCATAGGTAGACGGACGGGTGAATGTGTGTGTGTGTGGAAAGATGGGGACGGGGGTTGGGGTGGGGTGTTAAAGTACATGTACGGTACTGTACATGGCAAAGAACGTGTGTGTTTGCGTGTATGTATATTTATTTAACTTCATAGCGCTTACCCAGCTTTGCAGGAACAGTGGCTATCTGTAATATATTTCTCTGCAGTCTTTATCGTCATCTTTATTTGATGTGGGGTCTCGTTTTTCTTCATTGACCTGTAACATTTTGCCGATACATCGACCAGTATCTCACTGGATTTGTACAGTTTTAAGGCATGCACGTAGCCATTTATGAAAAGATTGTATCCCTTTACTTAATTCAACACAAAAAATCGAGAGAAACGTCTGGTAGCAAACGTAAATTCGTTTCGCCCGCCATGTTTACTTTCTATCTTTGTCCGACCTCGATTGTTGCTAGGTGCGTCGTTAAAGTGGGCGGAGCGTAAGGATCAAATCTGGATCAGTGTATTGATTTAGGGATATCAAGTTAAGAGTTGCCAAAAAAGGAGCATATTGGTACAAACAAATGTACATAAACATACCTGTATACATATGTGTAAAATATAAATTTTCCACATTATTATACTTCGTTCGTGAATCCGGATTTCAATCGTACGAAGAGTATTCTGTATATTACGTTCAAGCAAAGCACTTTTCTTTCCGATGTTTATTTTCAAGCCGATCTGGGTACGTTATCCGGACCCGTCTCCAATTCCTAATCATATGATTACCCAATTACAGGTGAAAAATTCTCAACTCATGAATGACGAATGTTTCATAGAATGCAAGTTTTTTAAAATGATAATTAATTTAGAGGCAAATATGAACCTGTAAGTGTAGATAGTATAGGCAAAATATTATAATTTATCGAAGATTTGGTCACACCTGCTGTATCTCAACTAGTGTTTGAGAGGCTATTTAGTCTCATTGAATTTAAAAGCAATGTCTGTTAGCGAAATATTAAAAAAGATAAAGTCACATAGTTTTAACCGCTTTAAGTTTTCAAGTGTATGATATCCTATAGTGAAAAAAAATCCCAAATTGTACCTATACCGGACTTATTTCCTCAGTGCCAGGGGACACGACCCCATTTCTAGTTGACTGAAAAATTAACACTGACTTCTGCTTCTGTCAAAGTGTGGCAGTAGACGTGATACAAAGGATGAAAAGGGCTGTGAAATAAAGGTATGTGAAAGTGCAGAAAAGAGAGACACCGTTGCCTCGCACATCCATCGCAACTTAAGACGGTTAATTGAATGACAACCACCTCTATTGATGTGGTTAACCGGTTGAAAATACGTAATTTTGTATTACAGCAATGGAACCAAGACGCACTAGAGGAAAAACATTAAAGATAAGTTATAATGGCATCTGTCGAAGTAGGTTACAACATCCATTGCTGATGGATTAAAGTGGAGATATTTCTCTGCTCATTGTACCAGTTTAAGACTGATACAGTCTAGCTGGAACAATATGTCCGCCATTATTATACAGCTAGTTACTGCCAGATACATGAGACACTAAATTTGTCATGAAATGCAGTGGAATCACAAGTCGACGGCGATTGGATTTTATATATGCAATCTATATCAGATGCTTCACACAAACAACTCTCTTTTTCTAGCTTGGTATCGGTAGATCATCTTCCGTAGTCAATCCTAAGCTTCAAATATTGTCAGTGTTATCCTTATACAGGGACGTTATATCATCAGTATTTAAAATGTCTATTGAGATACTCTCTCTTAATTAAATGCATGGTAATTCGTAGGAATCGAACATTCCATTTTTATGAGATTCGTGAATTTCTCCGAATCACTAGTTTTTCTCCATGTTTTTCCCTTTTCATTGCCATTTCGCTACTTGTTTTGTATATAAGAAGTGCACACAAAAATTGACACGGCGAACTCGTAGTAAAGCAATTAAAGTTTGCTTTGATACTGTCTTGTGTAATATCTACCAAGAAATAACTTTCACCAAAGGAGTTTTCCTCGTGGTATTGACACTCACACTTTCTTGATATCTACATAATGCGATGTATTTGCTTAAAAGGTCAATCTTGTCGATAAATTCATTATTCCTGTACTTTTCGGAAATCTGTCATACAGCCTATTCACCTCACATACTATTTTACTTCAAAAAATTTTACATTTTAAATTGGAATCGATTTTCTGTTTTTTAACGTGAGAATGTTATTTTGTGGCATCTGCTAAATTATCCCGATTTAGAGATATATTTAACCTGCTTGGTGTATTTTTCTTAAGGTGAGATTCTAGGATTAAATCATGCACAAATACATTTATGACTTTCAGGTGCAGTTTAAACTGATGTGTTGATTTTTATATTTTTGTTAGGCTTAAATTCTGAAACAAAGTAGAACTGTATTGAATGAATAAGCGTTGTCGATTATCTATTCACATTATCGTAACATAAGAGAATAAATTGTTTGTGTATTTTAAGAACTCTAAAAAAGAATCTTCTTTTTTCAAATAACTACAAAGGTGTTACACAAGGAGATATGTTTTCGCCTCTCTTTTCCCCTTTATTTAACTTATTTTGACAAGGAAATGTAGAGTGATATGTAGTTACCAACATTTTCAATCACGTACTGTCACTTTTCGATGAACACATACGACGTACTGCTAATATAATAATGTAAAGTACGGTAATTTTGCACGTAGAGTGACCTGTAGACATTTAGACAGATAAAAACATCATACGAGTTAAAGGTATACATTGCGTTCAATACTTTACTGTGAGTTAACTAGATTCCAATAAACACAGTTCACTAGTTTAAAATAAGAAAATAAAATTGTTGAAATTATGATTAATTAGAGGTGAAATATAACCTCCTTTCCCTCCCATCCTGGGGCATTATAATCTTCACAGTATAACAAATTCCGTTTTTACAGATTGCAAGATTTCATGACATTGATGACAGATGAATTCTGTCCTTATCATGAACAAATCTTTTAAAAATCTATGTTGAGTTGTTATTATACAATGGATTGTGTGTGTTTTGGCAAATGGTAAGATAGCTACACCTCTTTCGCTTCTATTATACCGCTAACCATTTAGCAATATAAACTATGGCAATATGTTAACAAATTGCTTGGTACCTTGGGAACGGCGGTGTTCCAATTAAGTTATATGATTATGGTAATGAGAATCGCGTATAAATGAATAAAAGTCAACTCAGATATTATAAGTTTTTATCATAATGGTTCTATACGTGTGTGAAATTCAGAATAAGGTACCGGTATTCAAGTTTTAATTTTTTGTGTTTTTAATGGAATTCGAGTTCGACAAAATGTTTTTCGATCCCAAACATGCATTTAGCTCTATAAACTCCATAAAAGTCTCTCTCTCTCTCTCTCTCTCTCTCTCTCTCTCTCTCTCTTATCGTTAATCTTATTATTTATAAACCTTTTATCGAACTGGATGAGGTGACAGAAAGGTAGGTCACGGTTTCGACTATCGCACACAACGACTGGGCACAACGATGCCTTTCCGATGGCACAGTGAAATCCGAGGTCCTGTGTCACGGTAAGGTGGCACGTAAAACTTACTTCAGTTCAAGGTGGGCGCCCGTAAACCGTAACGTTTGTTATTTCAATTGACAGTCCTAAGTCGGTATCGTAACCGCAGCACAATCGAATGTTTTTGTAATGTGGTTTTATGTGTATATTTTACTATTATCGTGTTTTGTCTTCATGTCCTTGGTGATTTGTGTCATAGAGCAATGTCAGATGTCTTCTTTTTTCTCTTTCACTGCTTCGGGAGGGTCCGTTGCAGATATAAATTTCTGTGCAATACATCAGGAAGATTTCGTTACTATATAAGCAAAATAATTGTGGCGGGTTGTAACAGTAATCAATCAACAATATACCCATTGTTAGGTAAATAGCGACTTTCCAAATACTAAAAAAGCAATAATAATAATAATAACAATATAAGCTGGTATATGAATCTGAAACTCAAAAGCGCATATCTCTATGATGTACTGAGTAATATTTACAAAACCGTTAACCAGTAGCACCTACTAATTCTAAAATATTCTGGTAATTTGACCTCAGAAACTTCTTTCGGATCAGGTTGTAATTTCATATCCAAGACATGAATAAAATACCTCAGTACATCGTTATACACATATATATTTTAACAGTTTAGGAAGCGTCTGTTTTGACACTAGGGCCGCGTTCAGTGAACGTAACGCTTTGTACCCCATTTTAGCTGAACGACAAGAATGACTTAATCGCTACGTAGCGGGTTTAAGACGTGCTTAAAATGAAGCATACGACAAAACAAAACAGCTGCCGGCGAAGTCTCACTCAAGACGGAAGATTCATAGGTACCTTAAGTATTTCCTCAAGCGACAAACATGGCGGAGAGGCGTCGCAGACGACATAGATTGCTATGAATGCTTGACAGATAAGGCAACAAGCCACGTTAAGGAATTTTAATATAAGAGATTCTCGACTTGTACATCCCAGTATGCATTGCGGGGTCAAATGAGGTCAGGGGTACAACAATCCCTCGTAACCAACGTAAACAAATGAAAGTGTAGTTAAGTAGTATTAAAATGGAGAAAAAACTTTCGTGTTGCATACGGATGCCACCATCACAGGGCATACGAAGCTGTGTGCAACTTTTTCACATTTCCTCACGCGAAAGAGTATATTGAAAAATGGGTTAGCGCATGTAAACGAGAGATAGTCTATGGAGGAAAGAGGCAATGATAGACGCCCTCTAGATACCAGGGCCCATATGTACTAAAATTCGTAAACCATAAGAATACTCGTAAGTCACCCGTAGCGTAAATGTACGAGTGACGTCATATTTACGAAATGCCATAGACGTAAGGTAGAGTGATTCTACTCGTAAATCTACGAGTGCTATAGTAGCACTCGTAAGTCAGTACAGTAGTGATTAAGTGATACGTACTTTTCCCTAATGACAGACCACTCCTTTTGCTTCCTCTCTGTTGTCAATGTGTTCGAAAATTGCTATTAATCACTTTATTTTTGATATTATGAACAAGAATTTCAACTTCCTCGGAAGACAAATTTAGCTTTATCAGATATATCTATTATAAAGAATATTTTCAAAAGAAAATTCGTCGTCCTAGATTATATATACACGTAAGCCATAAAAAATCAAATAGCCTACTGGAAATGTAAAATGTAGATCTAATTTGATATTTATTCTCCATTTTATTTTTATATTTGGGGGGGGGGGGGGGGGGGGGGGGGGGGGAGTCTTGTACATTATTATACTAGATTGACAGAAAGAAAAGGGAGGATTCTCTCTTTTTTTGTCTATTTCGTCGCAATTCGTGATCCGCTTGACTTTATAGATGTACATGTATGTGGCATCGTGATAGTTTTATCACTTTCTTTTGATGACGTTTTTTGAAGTATTGTATACAATTCCATGATGTCACTACATGTTTACCAGCACATCGTGTCTAGGTGCATAGACATAAATTCATAAAGTTATACATCTGGGCCAGTTGTTCGAAAATTTAACCACTGGTTAAGCTAACCAGTGGTTAAAGTTTGAGAGACAATTATTTCACTTTATAAGATTTCTGTATAAAAATATAAATTACATTATAAAGCTTGTTTCATATGCTACAAAGCAGTACGCGGATTATGACTTGAAGTCTTCTCATTTCAAAGATATAATTTAGTGAAATTTAACCATTGGTTAGCTTAAGTAGTGGTTAAAGTTTCGAACAACTGACCCCTGTAAGAAGTACATTTTGACTTTAATATGAAAAGTAATAGATCTATTTCGATATAGCATACTTTATGCATGCCTTTGTGCTGCGTAAGGTAAGTCAACTCGCTCGTCGGATCCTTAAGTACGTACACACTTACACCGGTTGATGAAACACATTTCTTTTAATTAAGAATGTACGTAAGTAGACTTACACCATTGCCCGGAATTAGCGTAAGAATTAGTAAGCCAAACATTTACACATGTTGATGAAACGGGCTCCTGAAATATCTAAGCGTCATTTGTTACTATGGACTATATGTGCAGCGCATGCGTAAGAGTATTCGTAAAGTTAAGAGTTCGTAACTTCACGAAATGTCTACGAGTTGTTTTATAGATATGATTTACGAGTTCGTAACATTTTTCGTAAGTTACTCGTAAACTCTACGCGCGCTAGTAAATTTACGAATCTTTGTACATATGACACCAGAGGCTCTGTAGTTGTCATTTTGAGCCGCGAAACTGTCCCGATCCCAAGTCCAGAGTCCCTGATAACAAGAGAAATATCCCTACTATCTTCAACCACTGGCCTGCCCCTGGGAGACGCCCTGTATCAAAGTGGATGTTAAGGTAATCTCACCATCCCCTTCTTACTTTTAAACCTCCATTGCTAACAGCGTTTTCAGACATACACATAAATAATAAAATATAATCCTCCATGTGTTTTAGAACAGAGATATAAATTCTCTTGTATATATTGTGAAAATTGTACTAAAATGCCTTTTGAATTTTTAATTGAGAAACATCAATTACAGTATAGGATACATGTATATACCTTAACCTGATTTAAGCTGGCATACATGTCTGTAAAACTCATGTTTTTGAAAGTTGATCAAAAGATGAAGTATTTCATAAATTATATTTATTTATAAAATGAAAATCAAATTTATCATCTATACATTGCATTACAGAAATGATTATGATGAAAATACAACTACAACGTTTAGGGAATTACAAACCACAGGTCAGTATTTCATGTTAGATTGCATAATTTGTATAGATATGAATGCATTACTGCTATATGTAAAACTTAGATTACTGTACATTTAATAGTCGAGTGTCATATTTCACCGTGCAATCATTGCAAGTCAAATGTGTTTTTAAAAATGTAAAGAGATTTATATTACCCGGTAAGTGTGGTAAGACTGTGACAATCTTGTATTAACCTGCATTGAAGTCTAGTTTATATTTCAAATTATAGACTTTAATTGCCAATTTGAGCACTCCTTTTCGTCGGAAAAGAGAAGAATACTCGATAAGACGTCTCGGCACTGCTTCGCCCTATGAATGCAATGACAATACTTGTAGTATTGGTAACCTAACTAGTCCTGCGTGTCAATCAGTTAACGTACTCGGTTTATTCAACAAAAGCCAGAAGAGGCATCGAAGTCATGGTACACGCAAATACATCACACCTGAAATACATAATATTTCCTTTGATGTTCTTTTGCCATTTATAAATAAACCTTTGGGCCTTCATCACATTCGTACAAAACTTTATTCTATTTCACTCAGAAGATGTACGTATCGTCCAGACATCGTATATTTACTGATATAAGCTCTGCAGAGTATAGACTAGATGGCATTATTATGGACATATCGACCGCTAGACTTTTTCTTAAAACTCTTAAAACTCTTTTACTTAAAGGTCCAAAATACAGAGAACCCAGATCATTCACATGGAGCCAAAATTTTCAGAATATTATGAACTGCTGCAAGGAATATGCCACGCGATGGGCAGAAAGAGAGGAAGTACAGGTCGACACTCTTTCGGAATGGATAAAATCTATTGCAGTACTGCTGAGATCAAAAATTAAAAAATTACAAGGTCCTGTAAACGCCAGATTCGAATCTATTTTTAAAGATCCTGATGTTGTCAGAGAACTTACCTTCCTCCAAGAATATTATATCATTACACCAGCAGATAAAGTATCTAATAATTATACATTTACTTGTCAGAAATATTACTTTGACAGCCTAGTGAAAGAATTAGGATTAAATTCAGCTCCAGGAAATCCTACTTATACTCTCACGAACTTTTCGGTTTCGGAAGTACTCGAGAATCATAAATCTGTCCTCAATACGCTTGGTATTGACACAAATAAATTAAATTTAGAACTTCCATAAATGTACTGCATTCCAAAAATGCACAAAAATCCTTACAAACAACGCTTTATCGCTGGTTCCTCGAAGTGTCCCACAAAATCTGTATCGATGCTACTCACAAAAATATTATCAGAAATTAAATCTGGCCTTCATAGATATTGCGAAACAGTATATTCCATAAGTTGAATTAATCAAATGTGGATCCTTAAAAATTCAAAAGAGTTGTTAGAAAATCTAAAATCAAAAAGTTTTACTAAAATTCACTCCATCAAGTCTTTTGAATTTTCGACTCTACACAACGATCCCTCATCAGAAATTAAAAGACAGATTAGCGGAAATTATTCAAAATGCATTTACTAGTAAAAACGGAAGCCGCAAATTCAAATATATAGTAATAGGCCACGATAAAACTTACTTTGTTAGGGAAAATTCTGATTCCAAAAATACACTAAAACAGCTGTCATCCAGATGTTGAACTTTCTTATCGATAACATTTTTGTGGTGTTTGGAGGTAAGGTTTTTCAACAAATTGTCGGCATTCCAATGGGCACTAACTATGCTCCGCTTCTGGCTGACATATTCCTTTACTCATACGAAGCTAACTTCATTCAGTCTTTGCTTTCGCAAGGAAAAAAAAAAACAATTGGCTCTTGGCTTCAATTTTACTTACAGATATATAGATGACTTGCTTTCAATTAATAATCCTTCATTCGCGGATTACCTTAGCATCGTCTATCCAAGTGAACTGGAGGTCAAAGAAACCACAGAAAGTAGTAATTCTACTTCGTATTTAGATATTATGTTGTCTTTGGACATTAATGGTCAATTGAACACCTCACTCTATGACAAACGTGACGATTTCAATTTCTCTATCACAAACTTTCCTTTCATAAGTAGCAACATTGCATCCTCGCCCGCATACGGCGTATTCATATCTCAGTTAAAACGTTATTCCAGAGCATGTTCAAATTACAATGACTTTGTTCTGAGGGCTAGGCGACTTTCAGTTAAGCTGCTCAACCAGGGTTATACATGTGCTAGACTAGCAATGTCACTGAGGAAGTTCTACGGTCGTTACAAGACTCTTATTACTCCATATGATATCTCGTTATCCAAACTTTTTAAATGATATTCTGGACTGAGACCGATTCCGATTATTTTGACCTTTTACTCACCTAAAAGCAGATAATAATTATTTGCTTACAGACAACTTTCATCCCAGTCTTCAAATCTGTTGAGTTTTGCATTAGGAAACATTGTCATCTTACTGTAGCACCCTCATGGTTGCTCCCATAATGCAGGCCATCAACAGATATGATAACCGGGGTGAGAGCTCTGGAAATGGAAAATGAGAAGAGCTTTATATCAATTCAATTATAGAATTTACAATAACATTTGTATAGTGCCTTTAATAATATCACTATCTCTGACAAAATTTGAGCTTATCGATCACAGTCATTAACAAAAAATTAGGATTTTGGTCTAAAATCTAGGACAATTTTAGGATTTTCCCATACCCTCCATTGAATTGATTTTAACTTTTTAGGATTTTCGCAAAATGTAAAAAAAAAAAAAAAAAAGGATTTTTAGGACGAACTTGAAGCACTGATAATTTAACTGCCAAGGTCAAAGTCACTATTCAAAAGGTCACCATCAAAATTATGTTATATTCATATCAAAATCATCAAGCGATATCATGTAAGCATATTTAATTGCAAAACATCACTCTTTTTTAAAAATAGTTTTGATAACCATGTAGGAACATTGACCTTTCTATGACCTTACCATAAAATCATTTCACAATTTCAAGGTCAAATAATAAATATTCTTCAGTTTTCATTATTGATAAATACATCTCGGTATCTTGCATGCATTTGTGTTATCATTTCATTTTTGAAATACGCTAAAAACTTGATAAAAGGTCATATCAAGCACAAATGTTTATTATAAATAGTATGTAAAAATGATAAATTCTGCATTGCAAAAGTAAGACCAAAACAAAAATATGTGTGTTTCCTGTAACCCCACTGACCCTAATTTTTGGTATCAACCCTAAACTTTTTATAGCATTTTGAGTGGGCAATAATTCAAATATGTCATTTTGGTCTCAAAATGTACTTTATAATATCTAAGAGATCATTATTATGACAAAAACAAAGTAACTGCCATTCATGAAGAGTAAATATGCATTCTAGATGCCAATCCAACATCAAATCGATCAGCAATAAAAAATAAAATAAAAATAAAGATTGCCCAAATATTTCCTATTGACGGACCCTAATTTTTTTTCAGCATGTTGCAGGAAACAAACACATATTTTTCTTTGGCCTAAGCAAGGTTCTCTTTTTTAACACAATGTTAAATTGGTTAAGCAGCATCATTCTTGCCATTAATTTTATATTTATGTTGAAATTCACAAACACAAAACAGTTCGAATAATATAATACAATGTTATCATATACATAGTACAAGTAATTGGCAATGATGATTTGTTCAACCAATTTTTTTCTTCAAACCAGGTCCGTTATAGGGACCCTTCCCAACGGAAATTTCAATGATGTATCTCAAAATTTGACTAAATTTTTCCAAACATTGATCTTTTAGCATTATGCAAATAGGAAAAAAAATCCCAAATGAAAAGGTATACCGGTAGGCACCTTTGAAAAAAAAATAAAAAAAAAAAAAAAACACTGGTTCAAAGGTACTTGTAGATGGATCTTTAACTCAGTGACTCCAATATCAACATGACCAAATTCCCTAAAAAGTAGGAGGAATGTGGTCGCAAACATTCTCTAGTAAAGAGTGGGAACTCATTTTTTAAAGTCAAGGGTCAAGGTTTATATGGCACTGACCTTTGACCTGATGACCATGGACTCAATATGAATACAGTTATATCTCCTAGACAGACAGACCTACATGTACAACATAATATATTCTAATGCATTTTGTTTGTAACATGCGATCTCATTGGTTGCCTTATTTAAAAACTGCAAGGGTTTTCACGATACCCTGCAGTTTTTGATATGATGTCATGATATCCTGCAATTTTTGATTTGTGACGTCACGATATCCTAGAGTTTTTTATATGAGGTCACAGTCATTAGCGACTTGGTTTAGAAAACCGAACTTATGTGCGTATTGCCTCTAGTTTTTCTCAAATGCATTAGAATTGGGATACCATGCATGTGTTTAATAAAAACTAGATTAGATCTAGAGGGTGTTCGATCCAATTATCATCATCATCATCATCATCATCATCATCATTATTATTATTATTATCATAAATAATGATCGAGTGTTATGGTAGTTGGCATGTCCGAGTTTTCAGTGTTTATATCACAATTTTCAAAGTTTTGAAAAGAATACTCATCACTTGCAGACAGAGAACGAACATTACGTGCATTTTCTAAGGACTGTAGCCGTTTTGCATACACTGATTTTACAGAACGACCTTACGAACTCCTTTGTTTACATCCAGACGACATAACTGACAAATCGGGAAATTAGCGCGGTAATGAAAAATAAAAACCTATAATGGAAACGAAACATTTGTGACGTCACACGACTATTCGTCCTCTTTAAGTGTTGCCAGTTGCGTTCCTAAAACATCCTAGTTCAAATCTGGTATGAGGTAAGACCTCAGTGCTTGTATTTTTCATATATATTAATGGTTTTAAGACTTTTCTTTCAGAAGTTTATGTAACTGACTTAGAAAAAAGGGTGTTCACTTATGTCCATGTATGATGTGAGGGGATGCATAACGCTTAAAATGTGTTGCCTATGGTCATATGTCAATTTATACATGTAGTGAAAAAAAATAATTTCAGATTCAATGACTGCAGATACAGCACCATCTGAAGATATATTAAAGACAGAAGAGCCTACTATTAATGGATTCATGGAAGTAAATACCTAAAACCTTAACTTTACTGTTCATTTAGTATTGAATTTTTGCATCACATGAAATAAATCAGCACATATTAATCACTTTATCCAGTGATTGTCGAGGTTCAGTAACACATTTGCGTATATGGTTATAACTTCCTACAAACCATCATTTCAAATTTATAGGTTATGTATATATTATTCTATAAATGTAAAAAGTCCTAACCTAATTGTATATAAGATACGCTAATTAAACCTTTTAAAATGACATCACGGTAAATGACATTGTGACTTTGACTGTGAGCAGTAGAATAGTGTTTTACCAACTTTTTTGTTTAGTATGATATTGTTTTTGTCCTGTCTTTGTCTGTTTGTTGTCAACATTAACCTTGGCCATAACTTTTAAACCGCGAGAGACAAAGACTTCGTATTTGGCATGTACACCCCACTAATGAACCCCTTTGAAACAATATCAGAGTCAATGATCTTGTGACCTTCACCATGACCTTGGGACTTAAAATAGCTTTTTCTGACTTACCGTCGGGGGCATAGTGTTTCACAAACACATTTGTTTTGTATATATCAATATATCACTTCTAGAGAATATACTCTTTTTTTTAAAATTTACAACATTGATGATATTCATAAACTTGTGTATTTTTGCAGATGGCCAGGAGTAAGCATAATTATTTGTTCACAATGGAAGAAGACAACCCACATCTATTTGACCATCCTGATTTTCAACACCATTTGGATAATTTACAACAGAGAGCAGGTCGATAAGATGCCATGATCTCCAAGAATCAGATTTTCACTTTTGAATTTACACACTCAGATCCAGTTATTTTTATGTTACACGGGGCTTGATGTGCAGGTTTTTAATTGCCTCTTTAGTTATTTATAAAAGAAAGCACGTAGAATGCAGTATTTCCATGGAAAAGAACAACAGCAGTTAGCTCTTTAACCTTGATGGCCATCTCAAGCCAGGGGCAATATGAGAGTTATCCTTACAAGAGGAGTTTTTCAGTATGGTGTACAGGTTGCATTGTGCCACTCAATCGGGGAATATGCCCTACGCATAGGAATTAGTGAGAGCCAGTTCTCAAGGATATTTAAAACATGTATAAACTTAGTATCAGTAGAGCTTGAAATGATCTGTAAGAACGCTGATCCAGAGGAAACACCATCATATGCGACGCGCTTCAAACCATTTCCAAATCTTAAGAAGTATTCTTCACTGTGCTGAACTATTTAGTGAAACACCTAGCTCTGTGGAGAATCATCGATAAATCGACAATCAAATACAAACACCATAGCATCGTAAAGTTCCTAGTTAGTATACACCCCTCTGTAGCAGTTATATTGCTAAAGCCTATGGAGGCAGGGCCTCGGACAAGCTGATCACAGAAAGTTATGGTTGACCGAGGATTCACCACTGCTGAGGATTTACCTTGTGGGTTAAAGGTGTTTATACCGTCGTTTAAGAGCAGTGAAAGGCAACAGATTCCACATGATAAGCTTGTGAAATCAAAGATCATTTCAAGAGCAAGGGTACATGTTGAAAGGTGCATGAGGAAACTTTCAGCATCATTAGACAAAAGCTAAAACTGTCACAAGTAAATGTATACGAGGAGATTTTCAAACCTGTGGCTACTTAATCAATTTTCAGAATCCATTTCTCAAACCAAATAATCTGTCATATTACATTTTAATCATTTAAACTTGAAGACTAGACTATTACATGCATTGATTATATGAAAATTTATGGCAGTACATATTGAATTTATGTAATTGCCATTTCTTTTTTTCTCTCTCTGTTTTGCGTCCTTTCAAAATGACTGAAAACCTACAAGGCAATCAAAGGGAAAATCCCCAAACTTGCATTTACTCATTATTAAATAATATAAAACTTAACAAAACCTTGAGCCATTTAATTTATTTAGACAACAATTACTAAACAAAATGTAAGAATAAAAAATATAAATATATTATGACTACTGTATGTACTAGTAGACAGCCATGTGCATTCGACCTTCGACTTCAAGGTTTCTTATCGGTGACCCTGCATGGTAAGATATAAACTTACATCCTAGATTTTCGAGCTGATTTCTTATTTCTATTGCAAATAGAACAAGAGATCACAACGTTCTTTACATTTCCTATTACGGAATACCAACCCCCCCCCCCCCCGAGATTTACACCTCATATGGGTCCGTTCCTGATCCTGGTGGTCTGTAGAGGGTAAATCATGGGATACACTGAGTATTTTTTTCTTTCGGAGTGGAAGGTACAACCTATTAACGGACTGACTTATCCTTAGGATCTGTCTTCCACAGTACCCTAATCATCACAGAAAATAAACATTTCCCTATTTGATCAGTAATGTTTATTAGCAGGATTATTTAAAAATAGATCCCCATCTGTTGGTATAGACTGTGTGGCTAACCTATATTTGATGTATTTAAGGTCATTATCTTTTAACTGTAAATCTCTTACCTCAGCCCATGAGTACCCCGGTAACCATGGCGATAATTATTTACCTGTTGCACCTTGCATTATAATTTGCCAATGGTATGGCAATGGTATACATTCACTGTATCAATAAAATATTTCCACTCTCTATGTCGCTAAAGATTGCATCCACCACATAACATCTCCTTCACAGAGACACCATGTTTATAATCAAAGCAAGTCCACATATTAGGCCAACGAGACGAAGCATCAGGATTTGATGTTTATTACCTATGTTGAACCTTATTGGCCTATGTTGAATTACTATCCAAAACTGGCTCAGTTCCTCTATCTATCTGGCTTACTGACCTGTTGGATTTCTAAAATTCATTAATCATTGCAAACTGATGTGGTCAGTTCGAACAATGAATTTTCGACCAAGTAAATAATGCCTAAACTGTCTGGTAAATCTCACGCCTACTTAGAGTTCCTTTACAGTGGTGCAATACTTACGTTGCTCAGGTGTTAACGAAAAAGACAAACAACGTTCTTTTCCGTCTTGTACTTGTGACAGCTCTGCTCCTTTTGCAAAGTCAGAGGCGTCAGTATCTAAAATGAACAAACCTTCCTGAGTGGGAATTGTAAGGAAAGGTGCACTTATCAAAGCATCTCTAATCTTTTCAAAGGCAACCTGATGTTCATTACAATGGAACTTGTTCTTACTTGCAAGACATAAAGTGGTGGAGAAACACAGACAAAATCCTTGATAAAGTTTCGGAACCTTTCAACATCTTTGGTACAGTTAGGAAATGACCATTTTGCCATTGTATCCACAAAGCTCTGACTTACTTTCATATCTACATTTCTACCTAAGTACTCAACTTCTTGCTGAAAAAGATCACACTTCTAAGCTTTAAATTTAATTCCATATTGTCTAAACCTTTTAAAGACCTCTAACACATTTGGAATATGACTGTCAAAATCTTTACCCAAGACTAATACATCATCAAGAAAAGCTAACACAATTTTCCAGTGTAACCCTCTGAGTACCAAACTCATGACCCTAGAGAAGGTGCTGGGCGCCTTTGTCAAACCAAAACTCATACGCTAAAATTGGTACTGCCCATAGTCAAAAGTGCGATCTTGCACTTGTCCTCCTCTTTGATCTTGATTTGCCAGTAACTTCACGTGGCATCCAATTTGGAATACCAAATATTTCCTGACAATGAATCCATGCACTCTTCAATCACAGGTAAAGGAAACACATCCTTTTTTGTGACATTGTTCAAGGCTCGGTAATCAACACACCATCTCACACTACAATCTCTTTTACGAACAAGGATCGATGAAAAGCCCATTCGGACACTGAGGGTACAATAACATTCGCTTTTATCATTTTCTGTAAGTGTTTTTCTTCATCGCCGACAAAACAAATAGGTGTATGCCTAAATCGTTGTTTAATTGGTTTAGAGTCACCTGTGTCAATAGCATGTTCAATGGCAGTGAAATTACCTATATCGTATTCATGTGTCGATAAGACATCCGAGTAATCTAACAACAAAGATTTCAGTAATCACTTGTGTCTCTCATTCAACTCAGAGCATGAACGATGATAAAGGTCTTCAAGCAGGGCTAACTTCTTGTACCTCATAAGCATAACCTACTGTTTGGTTTCTAAAGAAAGTCACTTTACTGTCTGAAGAATTCACAAAAGACACAACAGGCGACTTACCTCCTTCGAAACAAACAAGAGGAGCAAGTACCGTTTTGACGCTTGGTTCTATAAGAAAAGAAGAACCTCCTTTTGAATTGGCTTGGCTGGAGTTTTAACCCTAGTCAGCAGGTCACCGCACTCCCGTTTCCATGCACTTAGGTCATTGCCGGAGAGCCACCCCAGTAACACTGCTAGACACCGCCAGTGAAATAACACTGCGAAAGAATTGACAGGAATAGAGTCAACAACGTTGGACATGGACCGACATGATCAGTCCATTGATCTGGGTCTCGCTCGGAATCAGACCAGAATTATTGATCCTACGGACAGCTTTCTCCAGATTAGTTCCCATGCAGAAGGCTCTTTTAATCAAAACTCTCAAATGCCTGGACCATAACCTAGAATAAGGAAGCATCATCCTCGATGCCCAACTTGTTGCTGTGCATCTCGGGCAAATGATTTCATACATACGTTTCCTTAGTTTTTTGCACCAAGTAAAATACGAAAGTAACTGGTGTCACATGACTATGGCACTAACAACAATGTACCACAGTGGCCATTCACGGACCCCAGAAATTCAGGTGCCCGGGATGAGTGAGCGTCTCCTGTTTGGCTAGCCACACAACCTTAGAGCATCCTACCACTGACTGGACACGTTTCGTTGAAACTTGGCCTTCGTGAGTTCCATGAGTATGGACGCTACGCTTACCACGTTTTTGTTTGGAATCATTGGCCACATTTATCCTCAAATCTACAGCAGGTAAATTTACCCTGGATGTCTTGGAGGCAGGTTGGCTAGCCGAGGTAGAACGTCCTTTTTAGTTCGCACCCCAAACTTGCCGGCACTCTTCACGGCTTTGTCGTTTGTCAGATGCATGTGTCGAGTCCTGCTCTACAAGGTTACCCGGCATCTCCTGAGAATTCAACTGAGGATCCTCGCTTTCTTTGAAGAACTGATCCTCCCTAGGATACAGTCGGACAATATCCAATATGTATTCCTCATCCTCAGAGGTCAAATCTAAGGAATCGTTGGATTTTTCAACCATTGAACCTGATTCTAAACTTCCTGTAACATCATAGGATATAGAATTCTCTGTTACATGAGTTTTGCCATTATCCATCTCCATGGGCTGAGGAGCTACTTCATCTGGACATGGCATCACAGGTGGTACAGAGTCGACATTTAGTGGTCGCAAGTGTCTGATCCGTCTATAAGGAAACCTTCACACACAACCCATTCTCCCGCAACACTGACAAGCTGGGATAGTTGATCAACCGGATATCCCGGGAGATGTTGGCGCCTTCCTCTGTTTGGATTTATTCTGGCGTGGCGGCAAATCCGAGTTGTCACATACCCACTTCGAACTGTATAAGGATAGGACAGAAAAACATGCTTCGCGGACCCACTTCATATCCCTCAAAGTCTTGACAATCTTCTACTGTTCCAACACTACCTTCTGTCCATCGGATACAGGGGTGCTAATGTCCGCATTGATTTGTCGGAACAAATCAATAGGATGCAAAAGCACTCCCTCGCTGTAAATCTCTAAAAAGTCTCTCCTCATTGGTGTAGGATCGGCCCTTGGTGTTGGACTGGACATTAAACTTCTTTACAAGAGACATGATGCGGAAAGTACAAAACGAAGAAGTACCGAAGGGTAATCCATATCTCCTAGTCCATGGAATCCTAGTAAAAGGACAATATCGTGTATGGTGTCATATTCAGACAAATGGAACCCCAATAAAATCGAGGTGAGACCAGGTGCCCGGGAGGAGTAAGAGTCCCCAGGTTGCATGCAACACCTGTCGCAAAAGTCCTGCAACAACCTTTCAAGACGAGGAGGTAAATACATAAAAAAAATATACGCACAAACACACGAAGGAGACATGAACATGAAGTCAAATTTTCCCATATAAGGCAAGAAATTCTGTCTGACTGAAATTCCGGAGTCGGAAACGCACGTGAACAAATGTTTGTATATATATACGTATTATGTCAAATCAAGTAGAGTCAAAAATTTAAGATGGTTATTTTGTATGGTCAGGTCCCAAAATATCGGTTAACATTCTTGAAATAGGAATCTGACATTGCACTAGATCCCTCTATCGACCATTGAACTTCCTCTTTGACCATTTCAAACGTTCCTCAATATATCCTTGTGAGAGTAATTTCGTGGCAAGAAGCCTCGCTTTCGGGACGAAATTTTCGTATTTAAACGAAAACATCAGGCAGTTATTTCCTCTTTGGCTCACAGAGTGGATACATGTAAATGTCTATGTCTTTCGCTATAGCACCATGATATCAATCTCTACAATTATAACACTAGATCATAAATTCACCAGTGTAAGGATCTTTGAATAGACAGTACAATGAAGTTTTTCTCATACTGCCTTTGTCTGCTTGCTTTGCTTCTTTTGTTAACCATGCAAGAAGTTTTTCATCAAAAGAGGGCTTAAGGCGTTCATAACTTATAGGACTTCACCAACCGCTGTTTTAACTTGATTTCGTATACTAAGTCGCTCAGCTTGCGCACTACAAGTCCAGGACTCATCCAAACAGGACTATGTTTTTTACACCTGCCTTTGACAGTTCCTGAATTGAGTGCATACACAGGGTCACCCTAATTTAGGATTTGACCTCATAGTCCCTATTCAATTGCTCTTGAGTGACTTCCAATGTATGATTTCCTTTCATATTCTGTATTAAATTTTACACGAAAGGTTCAATATCTTGATTCGGCTGATCTGATGAACATGGAAATACTAAATCAGCTGGGATGTTAATTTCTCGGCCCAGCATAAGAATATTTGCTGTTGTACTTTTACTCTTGTACTCCTATTCACTGCGCAACACAAAGCTCCGACTAACTGTGGAAGGTACTCATCCCACGTGTTTGGTGTTTGCTGACGAAACACTTAACTAAATCGATCAAGGTTCTGTTGTACTCTCCACCTGGCCGTTAGACGCGGGATGGAATGGTGTGGTTCTAGCCTTATGGATTTTAAGACACTTAGAAAGCTGCTTAACAATTTGCTCTCAAAATTTGTTCCCCCAATTAGTAACAATCTGAAAAGGACAACCAAAACTAGAGAAGAACTCACTGACTGCAGCCCTCGCGGTGTTCTCTGCAGATTTATTAGATAAGGGAATGCATTCCACTCACTTAGTGGATTGATCAACCGTCAATGAGATACTCATTATTATACCCTTTTTCCTGATGTTAAGTGGCTGTGACACTTTCTACACAGTGTTTGTTCACATTCATGTATATATCGTGCTAAATTATGAATCTTTCGTCTGTATGTAAGGGCATTCATGGTGGGTTTGGCTGGCCAAACAGGAGACGCTCACTCCTCCCGGGCACCTGGTCTCACCTCTGATTTTCAGGGTTCCGTGAATGCCCACCGAGATACATTGTTGTTAGTACCATAGTCATGTGACACCGGTTACTTTCGTATTTTACATGAACATCACACTTATTCCCTTTGCAGTGTGGAGCTCGTAAAAAATGTTCCCTTGACTTGTTAATATACCCTTTTTCCTGGTGTTATGTGGCTGTGACACTTTCTACACAGTGTTTGTTCACATTCATGTATATATCGTGCTAAATTATGAATCTTTCGTCTGTATGTAAGGGCATTCATGGTGGGTTTGGCTGGCCAAACAGGAGACGCTCACTCCTCCCGGGCACCTGGTCTCACCTCTGATTTTCAGGGGTCCGTGAATGCCCACCGAGATACATTGTTGTTAGTACCATAGTCATGTGACACCGGTTACTTTCGTATTTTACATGAACATCACACTTATTCCCTTTGCAGTGTGGAGCTCGTAAAAAATGTTCCCTTGACTTGTTAATATACCCTTTTTCCTGGTGTTATGTGGCTGTGACACTTTCTACACAGTGTTTGTTCACATTCATGTATATATCGTGCTAAATTATGAATCTTTCGTCTGTATGTAAGGGCATTCATGGTGGGTTTGGCTGGCCAAACAGGAGACGCTCACTCCTCCCGGGCACCTGGTCTCACCTCTGATTTTCAGGGGTCCGTGAATGCCCACCGAGATACATTGTTGTTAGTACCATAGTCATGTGACACCGGTTACTTTCGTATTTTACATGAACATCACACTTATTCCCTTTGCAATGTGGAGCTCGTAAAAAAGTTCCCCGCGGAGGGTTTGACTTAAGTGTTATTATATCCTTTTTCCTGATGCTATGTGGCTGTGACACTTTCTACACAGTGTTTGTTCACTTTCATGTATATATACAGTGCTAAATTATGGAAGTTTCGTCTGTATGTAATAGCATTCACGGCGGGTGCGGCTGGTCAAACAGAAGACGTTCACTCCCGGGCACCTGGTCTCACCTCTGATTTTCAGGGGTCCGTGAATGCCCATTGTGGTACAATGTTGTTAGTGCCATAGTCATGTGACACCCGTTACTTTCGTATTTTACATTTAGTTATAGGTAGAGGACCAAGGAAATCTAAATGTACTCTTTTCATAGGTGCACCCGCATGGTAAAGAGATAAATTCCCTTACAACCACTCTACCAGCTTTCTTATCCTTATTACACAAACCACAAAATGTTTTACATCACTAGAAATGTGGTACCAATGATATTTCCGTCTACAACAACCTAAGGTTCTATCATATCCTTGGTGACCCGCAGTTGGTACATTATAACATAGTTCCATTGCTTCGGATGCCAACTTAGCTGGAACAACCAAAATAAGACAACCATTTTCATCTTTATACCACAGATTACCATCAATGTCCATAAAATAAAACTGTCTATTTAGCCAATAATGCTGCTGGTGAGCTTAATGAGAGCTCACTCTCGGATGGACTTTCATGAGTGTTCAACCAGTGTTATAAGAAATCAAGATCTTGATCTTGACTTTGGGCCTCCACAATAGCTGATTTTGAATATGTTACGCTTACAGATTGGCTAGAATACCGAGCCCGATATTATCACAAAACCCTCTTCCTTCAGCTGCCTCAGTACTTCTCTCGATGTTTTTTCTTCCGGAATCTTGGTACGCAATCCCCGGCCGACACGGTTTGACTTTGGTCTTTGATATATCCGTTTCTTTTCCCCATATCTTATGCTTGCATCCCATTTTGTGAACATACGTTCGAGTGTTAGAATTTCACTCTTGTTTCCGTTGTCAGTAGTGATGCTTTTAAAGGCGTTACCCTATTGTTCTTCTTTTACTCTATAAGCATGACCCTCAAATTACGTCGCCGTCGTAAAACTTTTAACATAACAACAAAGCACAACATTTGAGCCCCCCTTTATTATTATTATTATTTAGAATGTATACTGGAGAAGGTTCTTACATGTACATGTATTTCAGCGTAACAAACGTTTAATAAGAAAGAAACTTAACCAAAACTAATGCAATTGAACTTAACCAAGAGATTTTGGCGTCCCTGCTAGAGAAAGCGGGTCACATAACTAAGTAAAAGGCGTGTATCAAATAAAATATCTGGTCATGACGAATCAATGTATAATAAATATCAAAGTCATGTCATTTATGATTTAAAAATATGTCCTTTATGAAAAAGTAGGTTATTTTTCTAGCTCAAGGCAACTTAGTCATCAGTCATAATACAAAATTAATGTTCTGCAATAACTCTCTTTGCCAGATATCAAAACTCCAACAGTGAAACTAAGTATTGTAGTATTATGTTTTCTTATTGTAGGTTATATATATAAGTCAAAGATATGTAAGCTGTGAAAAATATTCCCTTGAAAATTCAACAAGTCAGTTACAATATCTAGTCTAAATTTATCAGTTTTCATCCTTGACTTCCACTTTTTCTCGTCATTCTGAAAACAAACAAAAGTTTAATTTTATATAACAATTGTATTGTAAAAAAAATGTCCGTGGCAGTTGTTGTAATTATATTCAGTTTGACTTATTCCTAAACAAGTTATTAAAAAGAATGAGCCAACACCCGTTTACTACATACATGTATGAAATTTTGTTAAATATTTCGTTTGGTGAAATTTTATTTGAAAAAAATAACATATTATGAGATCCACAGACAATCATTTTTCATTCGTTCCCCACAGAAAAAAAAACCCCCGCAGAATTCTAAAGCATTGTTTAGGGACATTTATGACGCAAATACTTCAATTTTTCTCTGAATGGTCTACCTCGTGAAATATTCCGTAAGTGATTGAGAAAACTAAAAATGTTTATTGAAACAAAATCATGGGAATGTACATATTCTTTAATGTATATAAAATTTCGTGAGATCCGTTTTATTGGCTAGATATCTTAATCCTTTAGGTATGATATTACTTATACAGTGTTTTACAGGGGGGTGGGGATACAAAAATATATTGGGTCCATGAAAGAAAGTTGCCTCGCCCAATACAACTTTTTTCCATGGACCCAATATATTTTCGTATCCCCCCCCCCTTGTAAAACACTGTATAACGAATTTAACCCACCGAGGGCCTTTTTCACCCCGCACAACTTTTTTTATGAACTCAGTATTTTCGTATCTTCCCTTGTCATACTCTCTATAACTTACTTATTTCTTCTTCTTCTTCCATTACTGTGCAGGACTCCATCCGGAGCATTATCGCACACATATTTCACATAAGGCCTTTTTGAACTTCTATCAATGTTTTCGTAATATCGATATATCCTCGCTGCCTTTTTGTTGCTCTTAATAGTGTTTTTCGAGATGAATGGTGTTCGAATTCTGTTTATTTCATCCTCACTTCCTTAAATTTGCAAACCGTCCCTCCGCCATACTCTCGTCTGGCTAATCGAGGCGGGGGTATATTAAAAGTATATTCGGCGGAGGGGATATATCAAAATAATATACGGTTGACGGGGAATGATGGGTAGTCGAATACAATGGGATATTTGGTTCTTCTTAACCAATCAGATTTCGAGATTTTTTGCCTGAGGTGGGATAAACGTTTATACATACCTCTATCATCTTTTCGCCGCCTCGGAACAAGTATCCCGCATGTTGTGTCGTATCCGGTGGTATATGGGTGCTCGGAATTTATACACGTATATATGTTCTGATATTAACATGAAATATAAACTGTTTTGCGTACATTATGACGACATCCTCCTCTTAGTCATTAAACGATTAGATTTTCATGTATACATGTAGTTACACATGCGCAGTCAAAGACCGAATATATACAGTGAAAGCAAATTACAAACCCGTAGGAAACGCGGGGGAAAAGGAGGGACGGGGGCTCCTTTTTTTTTGGCCGACCATTGGCCGATTTTTTTTAATCACGTGACAAAACGAAATTCAAGGTTTGTCCCTCTCTTTCCCTTTTAAATGCTTTCCACGGCCCTGAATTGTGACATACTGAAAATTGTTGAAAAGTAGTTTTAACAAATCATTCCAAACGTCCTTTATTGAGTTCATTTTAAACATGTGTACACATGTAAAACCTTGATACTGCAGTCAAACTCTGGGTCGGATTGATTTGTAATGGAGCTTCTTTATGAAATATTATTTTGATAAAATTAATATTAGAAGAATATATTCAAGTATTAATTTATTACACCATATGGATTGATGGCTGAAACTGTGGTATAAATATTTGAAGATCAAATTTACTACTACATTTACCTAAAAGTAAAAGACAAAGAACCAATTTAGGGACAGAGCTAAGCATGAGGAAGAGGATAAATGAGACTAAGTATTTTCCAGATTATCATTTTATAATGAACATTCAATACGATATACCGATTAGTAATATAAATACATAGCGGAGATGAATAAGATGGGTGGGAAAGTAGCGCCCTGTGGACGAAATAGCAAAATGTGAACAAACATTACATGAAAATGAAGGCAAAACCTCACAAAATTACTGAATAAAAATTGGAGAGGGAGGGTTTTACTAGGAATCATTACATGTACGCTAATGTAAAAGTAACTTGTTTTATATGGCAAGCCGAATAACACAAATATGGGTCTAAGTGGCAATAATTTAATACAGTTTATTGTTAAAAATTAAATCTAATAACCTTTATTTATACCCTCTGGTTTACCAGACGTACGTGTATGTGCATCATTTACCGGTCACCGTATGTTTTATTCCATTTATTTCTATTGAATTTCTTGTTTAAAGTAAGTTGTAATATTTATAAAGTACTTCCTTGATTTGTGTAGATACAGGGAAAATAAACTACTGCGTGATTCAACGACGTACGTATCTACCTCGTATGGCTAAGCACGCACATTGTTTTATTTTCAAAGCATAAAATGTAAAGAACGTGGGCGGGACCAGGTTTTGGCGATAGAGGGCGAAGTCAGGTGAGATGTCCGTGGTCCGCATAGATCCTCAGCTGATCTAAAGCGAATCCCTGAGTGGGGGGAGGAGGGGTGGGGTTGAGGTTCGCGATGTCCTGTGGAAGCTCCCCATATTTGACTGGTTTAAGGGTCTAAAATCGCATAATTTCACCGCAGTTGCCGTGTAATCAAGGCGTTTAAAATGATATTCACGCCTTTTCCATACCCTATTTTAGTTGTACCTGTAGTGGATTTTGTCATACAGCCGAGTAAGATCTTATTTTCTAATAAATCTGACTCAGCTGCACCTCCAAATTATGCATCATCTCTTGCCTTTTCTCACGTACATTACTTCTAGTGGATAGTACAAATCATCTATAGATAGAGATTTTTGAAAAGGGGATGGTGACCTTTAGTTCATGAGAGGGGAGTGGTCGGGGTTGAAGTCCTAGACTCAGCAAAAATGACCCAGAGAAGTCGAGTAGATGTACGATTATCGGACTCATACTAGCCTGTCACGTAGATGATAGCATTCCGTAGTTCCCCCTCCTTCCAAATTGAGACCTCGGAACTCTATCTCTAAGAATAAATACTCCTGCATTCGCGCCTGAGATGGAGCCCTTAGCTTTATTTTGGTCCACATAACATGTAGGTTCGGGTATGCATTCTAGACGCTATGCTACGCCACTTGTATTTTTGCAATGTCCAGCAAGTAGGTTAAAATTTATGTGACGAATTCTCATAGAGGCATTCATCAAGAATGACTATAATGCATTCTTTAGTGATGTAGTATTTGAAGTTGATTGAAAAAAGAGGGGTCAACGGCGTCAATATTCAGACCCGGTCTGTACTTGTTAAAAAAAAAAGATGTGTGGCTAGTGTCCGTCCAAATTCTAAAATGTGTATAGAAAAAGTGCTGAAAATGTTTATGTCGACAGACAGACAGAGACAAATGGACAGAAAACCTGATTCCAGTAACCGCCCCCCCCCCAAAAAAAAAACCCGGGTTTTTTTTCAAGGTATATCTTGATGTGATGTTTAAAACTTAAAAAAATATATACTGATAATTATGTCAAATGAGATCAATTACAGAATGTACTTAATTAAACAACATTATCATTTTATTAGTATTAGTATTATTATCTTTTTCGTTTTTTCATTTTTGTTTGGTTTTTTTTTTTGGGGGGGGGGGGTTGTTTTGGGGGGGGGGGGGGGTTTGTTGTTGTTTTTGTTTGTGTTTGTTTTTCTGTTTTGTTTGGGGTTTTAATGGGGGGTTACAATTTTTTTTTTCATTTTTGTTAGCCGTTTTGTATTCCTTTTTTTTTTTTTTTTTATCATGACCGGTTTGTGAAATCAAATACCTAGCATATTTAATATAAATCAAGTAATATCCATACGACCTTGTGAAGGTGAAACAACGAAGGACTCTGTGTAAGGCACAGGTTTACTTAAAATGGGTGGATTACTGAGGGAAAAAATCTATACAGATGGCGATACAATTTAATCTTATTACATCCAATGCATTTGTGTAAACAGTGACAGACAAGTAAATATATCTAATTTTCTCAAAGGTACAGATCTGATTCAGTGTCCCACATTGTTGGCTACGTCACAGGAAAAAAATCGATATATACCTGGATTGGATTAGTCATTTATCAATCACGAGTTTCTAAAAATACTCTAAATACGTCATTCTTAATCAATCAATAAACAACAAAGGTACATCCGTTGTTTGTATCTTTCTTTACGTAAAAGTGAATATTCTAATGATAATCGTTTTTTGACACCTTGATATCTACGCTTATTGTGGTATGCGTGTCATTCATAGACGGACACGGTTCAGTGGACGGAGTAAATCGTGTCCACTAGCGGTCAGACGTTACATATCAGATGTACATGAGCTTTGACATTTTATTACATGTGTTTATAATGGACGAATCGCATATTATTCAGTAGAACAAGCGTTTTTGGAATGTTGAAATGTTGACTGGATTTTTCTTTCGTGTCTCGTCGTGAATTTTAAATAATTCGGATTACACATATTGTACGCGTTGCAGTTAGAGTGGCTATTAACGTTGATTTCGATAAACACACCTTTTGAGAGACTCGATTCAAGTTGTTGTGCCAATCAGGAATTAAACTTACGTTAATGAAAAATGAATAGGATTTTCAACACTAAGACTGAACTAGTTGTGTGACGAACCAGGATGTTTAGAATGGACACTTTTCATTTTGGACATGGATTAGTTTTCCATGTGATATTTGTAGTTGTATGCCTTTGTTTACCATGTGGGTACTGCCAGAGCGGTAAGTGATAATAAAATATATAATATTACAATAAGTAACGACAGTGCAATTTAAAGATGATGAATTCACGTTCGTCTGATCACAGGCGAATTTCGTGACCATCAAACTCAAAGGTATGTATTTCATTTTCTTTTAATTACACATAATCACCCACACACCAGTGAACACACAAACGAGTGTGAATTGACCAAGGTAGGTGTTTTAAATCCACATTTAGCAATATATATTTTTAAAAGGCGAATCACCCTATTATCCAATGAACTTTACGGATAGCTGAGCGCCAGGTATTTGAGTTGTGAAACCCAGGTCATTCATTTGAAATTTTATGCATGTGACCATCGATTGAAATGAATCACCATTATTTGCATACGCCAATAAAGATATATTGGCGTATTTACGCGTCGTGACAGTACGATTTACCATACGTGTTATCGTATGTGTGCATGTAGATAAAACTATTTACATTAGGTGTGCATAATGCATCATCCGTTCATGGCTTATCTTCCCTTTAAATAGTCTATGTAACCGACGGCCTATAGATGTCACCACTAGCGTTTTATTACCTGTATACATTCAGGTGTGTCGTTTGTGTGTTTTCTCAATATGGCGATACGTAACTATTTTTGCGAGGATATGAATACATTAAAAGACTGTGGATAGCATCAAGGACGCTCTGCCATTTTAAATGAGATGCACATGACAATGCAAAAGACAAATCTTTGATGTTAATTGCGGCGTGTGTCGTTAATGTTTGGGGACACCGTTTTTAAAAACTCTGCGTATCCAATAAGCTACCTCATTGTCGGACGATGTGTCACGCTGATTCCTTATTTGGAAGTATCGACCAGTTTAATTAGGATACATATTTAAAACAGATATTGATGATTATTGATTGCGTACGATTTATAATTTCGAGGCATACTAAACACGAGATATACTTTCCGTGGATGAACCCAATATAGAAACTAGGTCACCTGCTAAATTTAGATCGTGCAGCATGCAGGGGTGTTTTTCTTTGTTCATTTTGAACCTTGCATTTGTCGTTTCATTTAAAACCACAGGTGAGTTTCTGTTTATGTGCTACTACTGCCCCAGGGTATATCTAACAACTACTCCTTTTCTTCTAGCCAAGTACAAATGTCTAACACGAATAACATTGTAATAGTGACAAGACATCCTGTATAATATCCGTATAACATAACTATTAAAGATTTAATCTTTCCCTTTTGATGCAGTAGGCCTAATTTACAATATATGTTTTAAAGAAATTATATTATCCCATATCCACTAGAACATTATGTTCAATATTCCGACAATCTAATTATCTGATGTATTTAGGATTTTTCTGAAATAATTAGTAATTGATAACATGTTTAAAAATTGATATCATAATGGCAGTGCCTAATTCCGGGGGTGCGGACAAGGGATATGACCCCCTCCCCACGTCCAATTTCTTATATTTGCCCTCATTGTACCCCAGTCTTTTCCCATTTCCTTATCATTTTCTTCTTCCTGCTCCCTTTTTTCATACATTTGTACTCCATCAGTCGCTCCTTAATGGATTTAGAAGGTACACAGTCATGATTACAGCCTTGAGAATGTAAACCTAAATAATCTACTTTATGCTTTAGGGGAAAAGCGGTCAGGCCACTAATTGATATACATGTACTGAGGTGAAATAAATGTGGACGCTAGCGCCCGTGTAGGTCTCTAGTCAGACCAGTAGTTTTGTGGACGTTATAGCGCCCGCTAAGGTTCCCAGTCAGACCAGTAGTTACATGTATGTGGACGCTAGCACCCGCTAAGGTTCCCAGTCAGGCCAGTAGTTATAATTCTGGATGCTGGCCCCCGAGTAGGTTTCCAGTCAGGCCAGTAGGTATAATTGTGGATGCTAGCACCGGTTAGGTTTCCAGTCGGGCCAGTACTCAGGTGGACACTAGCGCTCGTAAAGACTCCCAGTCAGGCCAGCAGTTATGTGGACGTTAGCGCCCAGTCAGGCCAGTGGTTGTAATGTGGAAGCTAGCGCCGGTTAGGTTCCAAGTCAGGCCAGTAGTTATGTGGACGGTAATGCACGAGAACGTTCCCAAGCAAGTCACAATGCAATATGTATTACTCTATGTTGGTTAGTTGATTGGTGTTTTACGTCGCTTTCAACAATTTTTCAGTGACATCGCGACATGATATATATATATATATATATATATATATATATATATATATATATATATATATATATATATATAGAGAGAGAGAGAGAGAGAGAGAGAGAGAGAGAGAGAGAGAGAGAGAGAGATGCCAGCGCCCAGTATGAATGCTAGTCTGCCTTCTGTATTGAAGGAGCGAGCAACTATATTCTTCAATGTTGCATTATGACTTGACAACGATTGTTATTTAGTATAAGCGTCCGGCCTGACCAAAAGGGGGTGGGGAGAGTTGGTATTGCAGGTCTGGTGTAGTGGTAAAGCGCTTGGCTTTTGTGCATACATTCCGTGTCCGATTCCGTGGATTGCAGCACTATGTTTAAGAGGTTGCTTACTTCCTGCTTCCATGTCGCAATATAACTTATAAATGTGGAATGCGACTTTAACCCTAGTCAACTAACCAACCGGTCTACGCAGGGTACTTTGTTAATTGTTTAGATATTGAAAATATTTAGACTTTAAAAATTCAGAAATGGTTATGTGGGTCTGTGGCCTTATTCCACGAAATCTGAGGGATCTGTCTTTTCTGAGAGATGGATCTTACAAACCTCAAACTTCTTTCAAAATTAGGATTCGAATCCCCGTCCTGCCACAGGGAAAATCGGCCTCTGTATCTACTGGAAGTTGAATGGTTTCCTCTCGCACTATGGTTTCAACTGAATTGGCAGATCCAGACACTTCAACAAAAAAAGAGGAATGTTACTCCTTTGCAGTCTGGAAACGGTGAAATAGGGAAACACCAGCACATAAAATTTAAAACTAATTGGAAACCACGTCACATGCTTGAAAACGCATACCATTTTTATGTTATTCTTGCACATGCATACGGAAAATTAATCCTTTTTCAGTTGACTTTGAGACTAACGACTGCGGGAAAGAATTCAAAGTCACCAATTATGACGAATTTAACATCATTGCGAAACCTGTCTTCTCGCCAATCGGCGGTCCAGATCACTGCGTTGTGCGCTTTACCAGCGACGACACGTTCAGAATATATGTCCAAGATTTCCACGTTAACGACTGTACCGTCAAGTTGTTGTTTTACGACAATGAACCATCACAAACCAGAGAAAAGGTATTACATATGTCGGTCAGGAATAAAGAGAAGGGATAGTGTACACGGAGTCCAGCAAGTCAAACATAATGTTTATATTGTTCGCAGGTAGTAGTAAGGTACAATGCAAGGTACTTAGTGGCATGTCACAGTTCTCCCAGAATATTCATGTGTCCCTTGATAATCAGTGATGAGCTCATAGAATATTCATGTATCCCTTGATAATCACTGACGAGACCATATAATATTCATGTATCCCTTGATAATCACTGACGAGTCCATATAATATTCATGTATCCCTTGATAATCACTGACGAGACCATATAATATTCATGTATCCCTTGATAATCACTGACGAGACCATAGAATATTCATGTATCCCTTGATAATCACTGACGAGACCATAGAATATTCATGTATCCCTTGATAATCACTGACGAGACCATAGAATATTCATGTATCCCATTATGAGTAAGCCTCTCCTGTCTGAGTAGGAACACCCGCCATGCATGCTCAAAACATATAACCGAAACGTCAAAGTATGAATGATTCTAAGCAGTATTAATGTTTAAATTTACGTACATCCTATTTCAAAAATGTAATGACAACATGTAGCCAATCCCAGTGACTCGGAGTTCACAGGTATCTGTGATCACGAAATTGATTTTAGTATCTGTTTACCACGTAGTGCGAATACACAGCTTGTCTTGTTGTTTATCTTGAATATATACTATCTCCTCCGCAATTGAAAAGTATACAGTATGACGATCTCCTAAAACAACAAGGTGATTGCTAATGGATTCTGTCCCAACATTCCTTGGACTGAAAAGTATGTATGACGATTCTTTCAAGCATGGGATTAGGTCGTTGATGGTTTATAAAATTATAAATAACCATGGGAAAATATTTCAATGAAATGTACATCTTAGCAAGGGATTGGGGGATAAAGGTACTTGTATTTTATTTTATATGAGTTTAAGATCTCATTTTGAATAAAATTATATATATACATTTGTAGTTGTAGATAATTAGGGCAAATTTGGTGTGATGCTAGCAAGGGCGCTTGGTTAACTGAATTGACTAAAAGGGTTCTATTCCCGACGTGTTCTACTATTTTTTAAGAAGTTGGAAACTCGTCTTCTATATATAACCATATGAAAACCTGTCGAATGTGATTTAAAGAACGACTTTAACATCGTTGTCTGTTGAAAATATAAATTCGACATAATATGCAAGCTCAGGAACATCCTTGGTATATCGCATAAAGATACATTTTCTTTTGAAATCTTCAGTGATTAACAGAAACCCCGAGTCAAGTTTAATTATACGTCACGTCATAATATGTGTTATTTCGAAACTTCATGTTCTGAATAAAGAATTCCGCTTTAACATGCACCTTAAGTCCTCTTGAAGTTGTGCATGGACAACTAACAGTGACATAGATGAATTCTTTTTTTCGTAGTCATGATAATGCGGGGATTTCATTCAGCCTAAAGGGTAAAAAAAGGGGGGGGGCTAGAATTATTAATGTCCAGATACCTATATAAAAACAAACACAATGCTTTGTGTGATAAGAAGCGAAAGTCGGGAGTTATCGTTCCTAACACAATAGCGTTACATGTCCTGGTTCATAGCGTCTTAAATCCAGCGGTTCTGCGTGAAAATCACCTCTCCGGTGAAAACTATCAATAAAGTACACTTTGTGAGCCACGAAGCATGTAAATGATGAATGGGTAAAAAATATGACGACATTACAAACTTCAGGGGAAATTTCGAAATATGACAAGTGATTTTGGATAAACATTGGTTAGTTTGTATCGTCCCCTCTTCTGATCTTCATGCTATGTCGTCTTCTCATTTCTCCAGTTCATTTTTTACCTTTAGTTTCTGTTTTTCTTTTTTACTCCTGTGTCTCGGCATCTGTAACTCCTGCAAACAGGAGACGCTCACTCTCCCCGGGCACCTGGTCTCACCCCAGAATGTTATATATTCCGGGATTCGCAATGGTTTGTATGAGATAATTTCATAACTCCATTTACTCCCCCCCCTTTTAAAGTTTGATGCTGGTTAACTGATCAGCACTTATTTGTTGTTAGTTTTAATACCTATTGAAATTGAAGTAGGACCGGACCACCTTTCATGTTATATCCTAGTTCTTTTACTTGAAGGTCTCCATGGTTGATTAATTTCGAGAAAACTACAGTAAAAATGATTTTTTTTCCATTCTGTTTTCAATTTAATTCAAATTTAATAGAAACATGAGTCATGCGCAGAATCTGTAGTCAAATTTTCATGACTGATTTTGAACTAGTGTACAAAACACACGTTCGGTTGTGTTTTGTCTGTTCGTGTTGCCCGTAGACCAGCGTCCCTTGCTGGTATAGGCGGTTATTTTTAAATTCTGTGTAGATAACTAATTCAACAAAATATAGAAAGGGAAGATAACACGTATAAAGGTCACGTGATAAGCGAGATAAGATACCCGAATTTAAGGACTCTATACAAATTAAGGGTTTGTAAGCATGGCACTACGTTTGTAGGTTATGGAAAGCATTTGCGGGTCAAATCTGGAATTTAACGTATTGACTGTATAGCAAACTACAGTGCAGAGTGGTGTTTACAAATTCTGCCGTGTACTTCACGAAATATAAGTTTGTTTGCTTAGCCATACGGGCAATCTGGACCTTGTTTGCTTGCTGGACTCCGAGTTGCTTCACTACATTCAATATTGAGGGAGGATGGCCATGGAAAGATACTATTGTGTTAAAGTGTGTGAATTGGCTCGTTTTATAAAATGTGTTTCTGTATGAAAGGTAGGATTATTTAAATCCCTTTTGACGACTCGAATGTTTTCTCATCAGGCTAAATCTGTTTTTTTTTAATGATCGATAATTATTTTATGCTGGACATGTGGGAAGGCCAGTTAGTGAATTTGTGGAATGTCGGTAAAGTTTTCTCCGGGTACCTACTGTTAAAACGTAGGTCACCATCATACAGGTGAAATAATCCTGTTGTGGTGTAACCCTCCACCACTAAACACTGGCCGCCACCACATAGGTAAAATAATCTTAATGTGGGATTGAATAATAAGAAAAATCTTCTTTTTGGAAACTAAATCAAATACTTTATTTCCATACGAATTTTGATACTTTTTTAAATCCACGTATCAATATGCATTGCAACAATATTTGAGATAGTAAATGTAAATGATGAAATGTTCGTTTCGGACACTGCGCTTTGATAAGTGCTTGGAAAATAGTATAATACTTATCCTGATGGTTTCACACTCTTATTACCAGTATTTGCTCGGTTGCCCGCCCCACGATCCACCCGAGAACAGGATACTGACCACCACTACTGGAAACCTCATCATTCGTCTGGACAAAGCGTCCGGAACAACTTTTTCCTATCGGTTCACTCTTACGTTGACCACAGGCACAAACACAGGTTTGTAAACTGACCATTGTCCTTGATTAGATGGTTGACCTACATAGCATAGGTAAGTGAACGTTACGTTTGATGGACGTGCGTGGCGAAACCAATTGCGTAGATTCTGTGGGCAGGTAAGCGTGTACGTGTTGTAACATATATCTCCTAGCTCAGGTATGTATAATGGATCGTCCAAAATATTGCATTAGGTTTTGGTATGATGTTTTGTACAAAGGTTTGCATAATATGAAACTGACAACCGAACACAAGATATGTCTGGTAATTGATTTTCTGCTATAAATAGATATTATTACTTTTTTCGGAAAAAAGCATTACATTATGAATTGAGGGCATTTATTTTGAAACATCGATCGATGACATAGTGAAATACATTTAAATGGGCCGCTGGAACCCATTTAACGCAGCTCAGCCGGTAGAGTGCATGACATGTAACCGAAAGGTCCCTGGTTCGACACCTACGTCGGTATTCTCTGTGACCTCTCGGATCGGACAGTAGAGATCGAGGTTCCATGTCTACTATTTACGTTTGCACCACCCAATCCCCTCAATTTATGTGTCTTGACGTCATCTCACTAATACTTCATATCATGCATTTCGGTGTTAACTTACCATAAGAAATCCAGTTTAAAATTTACGAAAAAACTCCTATGAAATCAGAACAATTACTGCCAACTAAATTTCAAATGAGATCAAGTATTTTTTAAAGAAACCACATTTGAATTTGGTCAGTTAAGATTCCATGTTTTATTCAGGTAAAATCATTTAACAAGTCTTCTCATAGAATGATGACATTCCAACGTTCTCTGTTCACAGGAAGCACATCACTCGGAGCGTCGGGGTCCGGCGGCGGCATTTCCACGGGGGCCCTTATCGGTATCATCGTTGGCGTCATCGTATTCTTCATCATCATCGCAGTTTTCGTCTTTTACTTTGTGTGTAAGCAAGTGAGAGAAAAGAAGGAAGAGGAAATCAGGAGATACGAGGCAGCTAATCCGTCCGTGTTCACAACTGGTGGGTATCTATGCTGTTATAATAACAGAAATGTAAAATCACTTTGATTTTGTGGATGGGAGGGGGGGGGGGGTTTAAAGTCCCACTGTCCCAAAAGTAAAAACATTTGGAAAATGAGAGAGTCTGAGTGCATACCTTACTTTCCATAGGCGTAGGAACTGGGGGACCAGGGTTCTCGCCACTTTTTTAATGGGATGTTTTTCTGGAAAATGTTGACAGATGGCGACAGCCTACATATTCGTCAAAAATTTTCTCTTTAACATACAAGCTCCAATTTTCTATTAGCAAGTTCTTTAATGCATATCAAACGGTAGATGAACTCATCCAGTGCCAAGAAAAATATTTGTGATTTTTGCTCCCCCCCACTTTTGATTTGCTTCCTACGCCACTGCTTTCTACATGCCACATGGAGCAGGTTGGTTTAGTGTTCTCCCAATGGATTTGAAATCGGATGACGCAGGGTTGAATCCGGTTGTCACTTCGGAATTCGGTAGGGTGACTGGTCATAAGCTTCCCTATCTATCCTTCAGGTGAACTGTTTAGACCCTTGCCTTCGTCACGGTACACCTTGGCAGGTAAAAGTACTTACGTTGTGTGCGTTGTATGGGAAGTATTATGAAACTATGCGGGAGGCAAATGCTACCACCGTATAAGTGAAATAGTTTTGTCATGAACAATAAGGAAACAAAACATTTTGTAGTTGGAATTTCATTTTTCCCATGTTTCCCACCTAATTAGGATATAAAATATTTTTGTCTATCATAATGTATCATAGTTGCATCAGGACACAGTTAGGCCATTAAAATTTCATTTTTAGTTTTACAGTCACAGATTTTAAATTGTGGTTGGAGGAGAGACAACAAATTAAAATCAATTAATTTCTGGTCTGTGCTCACTTACGAACTTCTTTTACATATAGGAAGGTTACACATGATGCACAAACATTTTGGTGATCAGGGAATACAAAGAAGGAAAGATTCCCCTTGCACAATATCAATTTGATTAAAACTGTATCTTTATTCCGCTTCTCTGTCCTATTGCGGATAAAAGTCTGGCGAAACACGGTAGGAGGTCATGTTCTCATGAACTGTAATGACGTTTCAGTCAAAGAAACCGTTATTTTCCATAGTCAATCAAATGACTCGGCTAGGCACGTGCAGGTGACGCATGCGCAGTAAAGTAAACACTGTTCAAAAACTACCTTGTAGGTCATGCACTCTGGCGATGTTAATTTCATTCCTAGGAATTTGCAGCCGATCCACTGATTGGCTGAAAATCAGAGTTCAGCAGAACATGACCCCTAACGGGGTTTCGCCAGATCTTTATCCGCAATGGGACAAACAGAGAAGCGGAATAAAGATAAGGTTTTAATCAGATTGGGACAATGTCGATATCCAGGCATTAAAAAATATGTGAAAAAATTCAATTTTAGTCCCCCCCCCCAAAAAAAATAAGGTAAAACTAGGGTCGCATGATCCGTAAAACCAAGAATTGAATTTTAATTGCCTTACTCATCCGGGTCACTCTCAGTATAAAAAAACTAAAATCTTATGTAGAGGTAAACACAGGTGTATTAGAATTATATATTGCTGTGAATCACCTTTACATCATCGTTCCTATCCCTGGTATGTTACGACATAGACTTATCGTGTTATTAAGCAATAGGCAATCTTATCAAGGTGGGACTGTACTTACAGATTACAGTTTAAATCCAAACCACTAATATTTCACCTGTATGGTGGCGGCATCTGCATTTTGCGTTGCTGAATAAATTTTGACCTATTCACCGGGCCCTCCCCGGCAGAGAGGATATTTTTACTTGCCAGCCTTAATCGCGACGTGGTGTTTCTTTTATAATGTTTACCCGGGAAACCTTTCGAAACCCCGACAGAATTCTATCTCGGGGCTTTATTACATCCTGCCCAGAACACGGCCACTGAGTCACGCCGACCTAAAACTAGGCTCAACCGATAGATTGGTTCCATATAGAGATTTTACTTGACGAAACGGCAGTGCCCGTCTCAGGTAAAGTAAAAAAAAAAAGAAAAAGACAAAATACTCACGTGACGATCGTCAAGATTTTACCTGACGAAACGGCAGTGCCCGTCCCAGGTAAAGTAAAAGAAAAAAAAAGACAAAATACTCACGTGACGATCGTCGAAAAAAAGATCTGACTACACAAGTACTGTTTTATTTCAATTGTGCAACATTGTAACATGTACAGATCTAGAGCGGTTCTGTCGGTAGAATCGTTGGTTTGTGATCGAGAGGTTCCGGGTTCGAACTTGTGGCTCGTCGGTGTCTTGTTTGTGGGACAAACAATGAAAACTGAGATTCCGTTTCATGGTGGACGTCGGTACGTAAAACAATCCCTCACTACGTCGGATGGCTTCGTTGAATGGGTCAGAATTGCCGTGCAATGCATTAGACATATGCCGTCACCATGTAAGAGAAATAATCATAGCGTGACGTAATCAAAAACAAATTTTTGTAATGTATGAAAATACGTCACAAATGTATTACTTTTTACACCACCCGTAAAATATTGTCATAGTTATGTTTTAAATGTGTCAAGCACGTCATCACGTGATTGCCATGAATTTTCCGATACTGAAATCAATTATTAGTTATTATGCCTCGGCTTTTCAGAATCTCACTCCATCAAAAAGTATTGCCCGAATGAAATTTTGGATTAAATACAAGTGACTAAAGGTGTTGTAAATTTGTTACATGGTCACTAGGTATCTATGTAACTTAAGTATTAGGCAAATTACGACATCTGTAGATATATTAAAAAATATTTGATAATTTTATGTACCGGTACATCCTTTTATCTGAACATATGTAGTACTATAAAACCCATATTTATATTCGATTAGTAATACTTTTGAATAATGGATTATTCTTGCATTTCTTCTCTGTGTAAGTTTCAGGTATTGCAATTTCAGATTTTGGATATGTGTCTTTTAAATTTCTTTTTCAGAAATTGTACTTATTTATATGCCATTTTTAATTTTTTTTTATCATAAGTAAATTGTTCCTTTGTTCAGCGTCGGGTACTCACGCTATAAATAGCTTATTTTCAGAAGAAAAAATCATCGTTAAAGAGGTTAACTCTGAATGCAAATACATGTATATGTTCCATATGGTATGCTTGACCGGTAGCCGAAGGGTTCCGTGAGTACCCTCTCCAACGGTCCTTGTCTCGGTAGATTTAGGGTATAATATTTTAGGATTCGTTTCTGCATGTGGTGGATTTTTCGTTTTGCCTAACTTATCAAGTTTGGTAGGTGCATACCAACTATTTGACATACTGATTTTGCCATTGAACTCTCCAATTGTTTTTAAAGTTATTAGTAAATATATATGTTTTATAAAGACGGGTTCATATGTTCATCTGACATGCATATTGCACAAATGTATCTTATTCAAACACATTCACCCTTAAAAAAGAGATCATTAATTCCTTTGTAATTCCCAAAGAAAGAGGTAAATACCACCGAGTCACAGTGTTTCCCATTAGTATCGATCTATTAATAGTTGTATCATCCTGTATTGCTTTTTATGTTAAATGCTGCTAGTTGTTGTACATGTTGCTAAACGTTTTTCCGTTTCAGCTTCTTCGCAACAATATGAAACACGAGATGAATCTGGCAGAAATGGAACCTGGTCTCGTAGGGACCGAGAACGAGAACGGGAGAGGGAACGTGAACGTGAATACCGCCGAGAACGGGAAGAGGATGTTCCGAAATTGCCAGAACCAAAAGTAAATGGAATATTGAAAAATTCTCCAAAACGGAGAAGAAAAAGCCGAGATCGACAAGACGGAGGTAGTGGGTATGACAATGCAGGGTATACCCCCTCAGTCAGTAGTACAGAAGATGGTTCAGACTTTGATTTTGAAACTTACAAAAAGGCCATAGAACAAGGTGTGCCGTCGGGAAATGCGAAACACTTTAGTATGAACCCTGACCCGCCGAAGGATCGCAGTGATAGGAGACAAAGACGACGTCAGCCAGCAGATTATCGGAGTGGAAGCCAAACCAGTGAATCTAGCAATGACGAATATGGGTATGAAAACCCAGCTTTCACGGACGATAAAGGGAACCGGAGACGGGCTTCGTCACTAGGGAGGGTCTCGGGTAAAGCATCTTCACGATATGCTGACTCCGAGGCTAGTAGTAAAGATTTCGATGATTCCGTGTCCCGGACTGGGCGTTCCGGAAGTTATCGTAGTCGCACAAGGAGCTATTCACCGTCGCGAACAGACGGAAGTCGAGATAGTTCCGATACAGGAACTTCTATTACTACCGGATCTGGTTCGAGATTTACACGAAATCCCAGTGTCGCCAATAGCCGCAGTAGTATAAACCGGAAGCACAGTAAATCATCCGGTAGATCAGTGCCCCGGAAGTCGCGTCCGCATGACCCCTCACAAGCCGCTGGTCACGAACATAGACATCGGTCAAGGTCACATGAAAGGAAGAAGGAATCACCCTATCTACCTGTGTTTGAAGACGCCAAAAGATTAAAAAGAATGCACAAAAAATGATAACAGTTCAGTAAACAACGATTGTTGTTTTACTTATTAGAAAATTTACGGACGTGAACTGTAACAGTGAAAAATACGTGTAACATGAACATGCGTTTATAATTAAATATGCTTTACAGGATGGGGAAGAAAAAAGGTAGAATGGAACAGAATCGTTACGTAAGTGAAGTCACCAAAGTCTGTTTAACAATCATGATATTAGTTATACCGTGGTGAAGAGTCGTTATATCTTCAACGTCTCCATGGCAACGTAACGAAACTACAGACATTGGCCTCTGAACATATCATGAAATCGTCATATTAATTGTTCTCATAATTTTACTGTAGAGTTTAAAATCAAACATCATCACACAATAATCCAATTTATAGGATTTTAAAATATTGTAGAAATATTGTTATGATACATATCATTTGTAGTAATATATCCATGTCATTACGTAATTTAATTACGCCAATATTGTGCTATCTTAATATATGTAAATAGCAAATATATTTTTATATATCTTTGTTAAATGATTTTTTTATGATTAATCTATATTGAGGTGTATGTGTGTAACTATGTATGTACGTATGTATCATGAAAGGGCTCCCGTAGACTGCATTACTATCCTACAGAATGCAAACTATACTATTATATAGTATAGGTATATTGTTTGATTATCTCCATTATTTAATTTTAAACTTATTTTTCTTGAAACATATAGAACACATATCATGCATGACATTTTTTATACAAGCGATTTCTATGTGTAGGACTCTGATATGCGGAATCAGATGAGGGTTGAAGGTTTATTATTATTATTATTTTGGTCGTGTAATTCCTGCGACCTCTTTGAAATTTAAAGCATATTTATCGGTAATTGTAAGGTATAAACTTGAGTAAATATAATAAATCAGGACAATTTTTGACAGCATATACATCAATTGGTAAATAGTTACGGAAAAAGAAGTAAATTTAGATTGCTTTGCTTTTAGAAAGTAATATTGCACACAAATTTATCACTTATCCGTTTTAAAAAAAGAATATAAATCGGGATATATATTTGGAGGTGACCGTATCAAAGAAACTATGTATATCAAAACTGTGCATGTGAGAGGATAACTATATATCCATGTTATTGAACTATGCAATACTAATTAGTGAATACATATAACCATTTATTGATATATACAAAATTGCCAATAAAAGAGCCACTGAATGTATTGTGTCCATTTCTTTAAGAATCAATAATATTTATGTTTCAGGGAATATTTGGGGTTCAATTCCGTATGACTATAATGAATTTTGATGGTGCACATTCACAAACTTCACAATTGATAATTACACAGAAAATATAACTCTTGAAGGAGTTAATCCCCTTAAAACTCCGCTACTTACCTCCCCTTCTATTTCAGCTTCTTCACGCAACTTTGACAGAAATGCGCATGCTAGCAGTAAAGGGAGTGCATCTGGGTCGCATCGGGTTGAGTTCAGCGGAATATCAAATGACCGGAAGTCACGTGGATCATACAGAAGCCAATCAGGATCCATGAAAGGTAGAAGTCATGGGCATGTGAACCATGCTTATGCTAGGTCAGTGGATGAGACGGCCAGTAATCCATCCACTCGTTTTGCAGAAAGCACCAAGTCCTATAATACAAGTGTTAAATCACAGGATTCCGAGAGACGGTCAATACGGATGAAAGAATGGTCAAACGATAAGAATACTGTACGATCTAGTCGTAAAAGTGGGCATTACAATGATAGCGATGACTTCGATGATACAAGTTTTACCGACGCCCGCTCAAGTGTTAGATTTAACATTACGGATAGTGATGAAGCGTTAGAACCTAAAAATAAACCTTTTTCTAAAGATAAATCAAAGAGTAAAATGACTGAAAGTAAGAACGATAAAACTAGTGTTCATAAAAATGATGTTAAAAGTAAAGCTGAAAAAGAGCGACAAAATCTAGAGCGAAAAGAGGGTGGTAAAGAACACACACTGAAAAGTAATGGTCGAACTGACACACAGTCCAATGCTAGACATAATATAAGTAATCAAACAGAGAAACAACAAAATATAAATAAAGCTGAAGATAGTGAGAACAAATTGCGTCGGCAAGATCAAGGACGTGAATCAAAAAGATTGAATTTGCGAAATGATAGTAAGAATGATGACAAACGACAATACGAGAGCGACAGAGAAAGAAAAAATAGCCGGAAATCCGATGCCCGTTATTTGGATTATTCGTCAGATGACTATGAACGGCCAGGTCGTGGAAGATCTACCTCGGAGTCTCGTCGTAGCACCAGGGACAAGTACTCGTCACATTATCGGGACGACAGAAGACGGTATTATGACGATATTGACGGTCCTCGGAAAGAAAACGATGGAGGACAACGTAGGAGAACAAATTCTGAGAGTCGCCGAAACACTCACGAAAGACATTCGTCGCAACGCTATAGCACCTATGACGACACTGGTCGGTATAGAACGAATGATTCACGAAATAGATACATCGACAGTAGTAGATCATCATCTAGTCATGTAACCGATTCTTCTTTCAGACGCCACTACGACGATTATGACAGTGATGGAGGGCGCGATAGGAGACGGTCATCAGGTCGGCATCGCACACGATCAGAGTCGGCGTCTAGGAGGTCCAGACGGAATTACGATGATTATGACTCTGATCATAGATCTGGTACAAGACGGACGGACAGCATACGTTCTAGATCCGATCGCAGGGATCGTTATGATCGTCGCCGAGACGATGAAGATCGCCGTCGTTATGAGCGCCCCTCGCGTGATGATCATCGTCGATATGACGACGACTTGCCTCGTATGAGTCGAGACGACTACAAACGTCGAAGTGGTAGATCAAAATCACACTCTGACGACTATCGTCATAGTCGGAGAAGCCAAGTTTACAGACAATAGGACATATTTCTGGAATACTGCACACAATACAATTAAAATCGGATTTAAAAAAATCTATTGACTATGTATAACTCGTACAGTGGCAAATCCCATGGTTTTTGAAGAGGAGAAGGGTGGTCGGAAAGAAAAGGAAAAGACAATTTGTGACACATTTTACCGAACAACCCGCTACCTCTATAGCCGCCATTGTGTTCAGTAACAATCTATTCCAGTGGCCTCTTGTCAGTAGGCCGTGGCTTGAATACATTATGTAAGTGTATCAGACGCCGTATCAAAGTCACAATTTTTACATATTCAAACTTCTAAATTCCTGTCATGACTCTGCAATGCAATTATGTGAAGGAAGAGCTGTTGGGTTTACATAATACATCAAGCCATGATTGGGTATTATACCAACACAGTAGTCTGTGTGCATTTTACCACAAGATCTGATATTAATTTCATTGTGCATTTTCTTCTACAAAATCCGAAGGCAGCATTTCTACCGTTGTATTTTCAATGTTAAGCTTACAATGACCAAAATGTTCATAATAACTGCGTTGTCCTCGTCACCTACATGTTTGTTGTGACTGCCACAGTCACATGACACTAGTTGCTTTAGCCTTTTACATGTATATTAAACGCTGTACAAATTCAGCTTGTAAATAATGTGTTTTCCCATCATGTGGCTACTCTGAAAAATTGTAGTCGGTACGCCATGTGTATCGAGCGAAAATATTCGATTCAGTACTATTCTCAAAATTTACAGGTCATGGAATATAGCCATTTAATACTTTTGAATTATTTTTTCTCAAGTAATTTGTCGTTTTGTTCTGGACGTCAGTGTTAAACTTCTTTTTCAATATTCGGACCATGCGTTGTACAGTATCGTCGTAGGAAAGGAAACAGAAGACATCTGATAAAGCTGTATGACACAAATCACCAAGGACCTGCACACAAAAAAATGATAATAGCATAATATACATGGAACGACATTACAAAAATATTTGATTGAGCTGTGGTTACGATACCGACTTAGGACGGTCAATTGAAGTAACAAGCGTCACTCAATTGGTGTGGTTAACCGGTCTACAGACGCCCGCCTTCCCACTAAATTAAATTATAAAACACTAATAGTGGCTTAGCGCCCTTTACGCAAAAGCGCAAATGAATTCACAAAAAAATTGTAGGACATAGGTCTGTTGTAATTGATATCTACATGTATTTGAATGTATACAATTCTTTCGAAACTTTAGATATGGCATTGTTTGTATGAATTCGTTTATATCAAAATGCTAAAATCGCTGAGGTTTTGAGAAGTTTCGCCTCCTTATTCTAGCCCCACTTACCCCTTACCAGGGAATCCCTGGAGCCACCTGGGGCTGTATGACAACCCCAGAGCCCCTGCTTTTTTTATCTAAATTAAATACACAAAATTTTAAGGTAGCTATGCCACTGACCTGTTTATTTTTAATGGTTGGGCCGGCGTAGATCTGTCGGGCTTAGCTCGTGGTATAGAGGTTCCGGGTTCGAATCCTATCAACAGTTCGTTGGTGCCCTGTCTGTCGGACGAGACAGTAAAAATCCGAGGTCCCGCATCGCCGTTAAAAGAATCGTCACTGCATAGGGTGTGTCTGGTGCATAGGTGTGAATTTCGGTACATGCATCGGGGCAGCAGCCGACGCCATGTGCGTGAAGTAATCGAGGCGTGATGTAAAAGCAAATAGCAAACAAACTTTTACTGATAAGATTGATTGATTGATTATTGTTTTACGTCACTAAACGATTATTTAACGTATATGGTGGCGGCATCTGCCTGATACATTGCATAAATATTTATACTTTTGCAACGGACACACCCGAAACAGTGGGGGATCTTTTACGTGCCACGGGACCACGGTTTTCAGTCTCATCCACAACACCGCGGTGTGCTTACGACGGGAGTGGAACCTGCGACCTCTCGCTCATAAGAAGAACACCTCATCCACTGGGCTACATCGGCTTCTTTTACTGATAAGAAGTAAATAGATTAGTTAAAAACATTTTGATCAAACTTTGTATACATGATGTGGAAATGGTAATCATTTTCTCTCTATAGATTTACTAGACCAAGAATATGATTATGCATGAAGGATGTATCTTGATCACTTATTTCTGTTCATACCACATTGTTTTTAAGGTGAACTTTTGGGCAATTTATTTAAGGTGCTAATACTTCATGGTGCTTTAAATTCTTATATTCCATCGAACAGAAAAATAATTTCAAAATATCAGTATGTACATGTATATGATAATGAATAAACTCAATAAGAAAGTGGCATTTGTGCTGATGACCTATATACTCTTTGCTAAATCAAACTTAAGTAGGATCTTGTAAGGGAGCAACCATTTGATTTTCATGTTGGGGGGGGGGGGGGGGGGGGGGGGGCAGGAAAACTTTCACCGGCCTGAATATTTTTTTTGCTCAATTTCAGAGCCGGATTATTTTTTTATTTATTCATTTATTGTAATTTGTTTGCCTACCCTTCGGGCCGGATTACTTTTTCCCCAAAATTTGATTCGGACTTTTTGCAAAGTCTTCCTGTCCCCCCCCCCTAAAAATCAAATGGTTGCTCCCTAATGAAGTGACATGCCTATGACTACATAACAACCATAATATTAATAGGTTAAATGAAAATATAGAACTTGTTAAGCATTATAACTAGTATTACTGTCCGGGTTACCAGTTTTGTGCGCACGAAAAATTGCAAAAAAAAATTTCAGTTCGTGAAATCGTGAGGCAAAAGATCTTCGTACTTACAAATTGACCGTCGTTGTAACTAAAAATAGTTCAAATAATCTAAATACACTGGTATTCTTTAGGATTTTGATTTACTATCAGGGATATTTTCTATAGTAAGATTCGCTATGTTTAAGAAGCGCAATAAAATCCGTCCTCTCTCTCTTTCTCATTTGCTCTTGGTGAGAAGGTTTTGTGAGAAATAAAAAAAATTGAATGAGTCCATATATACTGATATTTGTATAAAGGACATGTTGCAAATAAATTGATTGAAATTTTACCTTGTGAACAACAGACCTATACCAGTCTTACATATACCGTTCAAGAGTACATTAATATGTAAATGGAAGATGACAACCACGCCCATCTTGGGCATAGCAGAAGTCCACAGTCCATTTTGAATATAGGAAGATTCGTTGAAGAACGAGCAACGCCTAGCGCGGCATAATACGCCCGTCGCTTAGTTTGATGGGATGGAATTTGAAACTATGTAAATATTCCGCCATTGCCAGCAAGTCTGTGAAATATTATTCAAATCCGTGCAGTGAATAAAAAGTTATGGACCGGACAAAAATTTACCAATCATATGCACTTTAACCTTGTCCTTGCAGAGATGACATTGGTCAAGGTCATGACCCAACCTTAGGTCCTCGGCAGCAATTTTGTGAAATGTTACTCAAATCCATAAGGTAAATAGTTATAGCCCAGACAAAGATTTACCCATCATATGCAGTGTGCACTTGATATAACCTTGGTTCAAGGTCAAGACACAACCTTGGGTCCTGGACAACAATTCTGTGAAATATTATTCAAATCCATGCAATGTGTAAAAATTTATAGTCTGGACAAGAATCTAAGTGACATACACTGTGATCTTGACCTTGCAGATATGACCTTGAATATCAATAGGACTTATCCTCCCGTCATAAGAAATAAGTGTGCAAAGTTTAAAAGTTCTAGCATAAAAACTTTGGTCTGTACCTTGTTTGAATTTGCATTGTCAAAAATTTGATATTTTGCCCCCAAAAGGACCTTTGACCTTGATATTGAAAAATCAATATGGTTTGTCCTCATGTGATAAGAAATACCAAGTTTGAAAGTTCTAGCCTAAACGGTATGGTCTGTATTGACGTGTAAACAAGGTGCGGACAGACCCACATCGCCATACCATAATACATGTACTTCCGTCTACGACGGGTGTATGAAAATTACTCTGTGTCCTAATTATAGTCTAGGTCACACACATATACTTGTATTCTACAGACTTTTCATGAAAGAGAAGAGACTGATAGACATTTTTAAATCTGGAGTGACCAAATGGCAATTTCAGACTACGATAAACTAAGCTATGATCAGGTGGCATCATAGATACTTAGTAACGATTGATCTGGGTTTCACGTCGCTTTCAATAATATTTCAGTTACATCGTGACAAAGAAGAAGGAGGTAACCAACCTATATATATGTAAGTGGTGCATTCCGGGAATCGAATCAGGACTGTCTGTATCGTATGCCAACCGCTTAGGTTGATTGGGGTTTTACCTCCCCCAAGCACGCCTCTCGCTTCTTTACGGTTGACATATTTTTAGCATAGTGATGACTCCTATTCAGTCATGCATGATGTAATAAACCTCTTGAACACAGCTGCGCAATCCGAGGATGGAAATCGGTTTGCCTGCATTGCAACCAAACGTTTAACCACTACATAAAGACACCCCCCCCCCCCGCCAACTCTTAGCGCAACTTCAATGAAATTAATTTTAAACAGCATACACACTGCTTATTACGACATACTTCATCAAGCAGATTTCAAAACAGAATGTCTTTGCTAATTTTATTCAAAGTATCACACATGTCAATAACAATTCAACAAATCAATGATGAATAAAGTAAGAATATTCAAAATTATTATAACTGATAAAACATTGCATTCCTTTTATTCAATAATTTAAGATACACTGAACCCTGTATTGCTTCAAGGTAGTTCATCCAGTATAGCACGCATGCTTCAAATATTGAAGATCTTAATATGTACAGCCAAAGCCATTCGCATTTCTGTCATTTCCTGAAGCCATATATACAATAAAACATTAATTTGAATATATCGAGATAAGAGTGCAATTCTATTGGAAAGAGATTATACATACATGCAATCCCTAAATTATTTATAAAATCTCCAGTTTGGCATACTTTGAGAAATGTTTTTATCTTCCATCATAAAAATTCTAGGGCATTGAAAACAAGGTAGCTCAACGCAGTCGAGATGATTACTGTATTCCCATCAAAAATTGTATTATTTATTGTATTTGTTATGTGTCACGGACGAAATGTGTCACAATGCATATCAGTGAACGTGTTTGTCGCTTTGCACATCAAAAATTGAAATAATCATCATAAGCAGTATCTACCTCGTATTTCATACTAGGTCTATTTATCCTATTATCCATTCAATAAACAGAATTCATCCTGACAATTTATTTTTCAAAAATAAACTTTTTCAATTTAATTATCTGTAATCATCGGAAATAAGAGGCCCACATGAGCTTTCATTGCTCATTTGAGAACCTTGAGCAGAATCATGACAATTACGAAGTATCCGAATTTTATTAAGTAAATTGCATCAAAATCCATACCTCTAATTTCTGTTTCAAAACAAACCTTTAAATGAGAAAGATCACACACAGACCCAGGGGTTTAAAACACACTTTCTGTTCGGCAAATTTTACCCCAAACAGTCATTTTGGTTCACAGAAACGATATCATGTTTCCCATTTACCTTTAAGGGATAGAACCCCTACACTCTCAACCAGTCATTTTGGGTCACAGAAAATATTCCCCTTTTATCTTTAATGGATAGAAACCCCTCCTTTTTGCTAGACCCGCCCTTTGACGAATGTAAAAACTATTTGAATTTAATTCCAGTCTAATATTTAGGCCTATATAAGAATACTGAAGTTTTACACTTTTCGGTATGAAGACAGAAACATTATGTAACTTTTTAAATCCCAAAAGAAATGGACATTAATGTCTACTACAGCGATGTCAGAAAAATGCAATACGGCAGAAATTTAAGAAAAAAACCCTCGATCAGTTCAGTTACCACTACCAACACAGGTAATGACAACTTGAAGGTCATCAGGTTCAAAGTAAACTCTGAAGACTTTATTAAAACCACTTCATAATGGTTTATCTATATGTGAAATTAAAGATGAAATAAGTGGCTCACAATGAAACAGAAAATATGGAGAAAAGAATGAAAGTTTGCGATAGATCCAGCTAGAAGACTATATGACAAAATAAGGAGCAAAATGCATTTGTGTTTTAGACTGGAATCGGAACAACAGATTTTCCTCACAAACCATTCAAAGCACCTAGATACAGCCATGCCCTAAATTTTTTTTTCTAGTAATGCAGAAATGAAGCACTTGTCAAGGATCAAGCAAATATAATTCCAACAGATTTTTAACTAAAATTACATTTAGTGTGAAAAAGTTTCAAATGTATAAATATAGGTATTTACTTGCCTTAAATAAAAAAACTCTTTAAAATTCTGCAGCTTCATGATGACGTTACAATACATTTATATTTATATTACTTTGATATAAGCAAAGAAGTTTATGAGGCAATAATTAGATATGGAGGCACTCTGACAAATTTTTACTAAATGCTCACATGTGATTCCTGAATGTATACAAAACTACAACCCTTCCTCACATTTTTTTGAATACCCAAAACCATTCAAATTTTCTACCAAGACCTTCTGAAAGAATTTTTTTTTTTCAAGAGATGGTTCTCTGATTTATTCTGACTCTGAACAGACATACAATACCTAATAAACAACACTGACCAGGAATCAAGAAGAAAACGAAGAGATGGAGGGAAAATCAAGAAGAAAGTGAAGAGATGGAGGGTAAATAAAGAAGTAAGTGAAGAGATGGAGGGAAAATCACGAAGAAAGCGAACAGATTGAGGGAAAATCATAAAGAGATAAACAAAATGCAAAAACACAAAAATGATCAAGAAAGATTACCCAATCTGAAATAATGTTTTGCGAGATCAACAATGCCCAAAGCATGTAACAATTGTACATCTTATAAATTACTGAGTTGATTTATGGGTAATACACATGTATAAATGAAAAGTGTATAAGTATTCTGTCAACAGCACTTGCAATTATGATTAATGCACAAGAAATAAAAGGCCATAAACGGACCCGATGCTCTACTGGCTACAAAAGACAGTGATAGATTTTTCTTTAATGTTGATCTGCATATTCTGGGTCAGATACCAAGAAAATTATTTGTACCACTAGTATATATTTCAGACTGAAATTAATCAAGCCATAACAAATTATTATGCTACAACTTAAATAGACTTGCTCTTAAATAGAACAGGCGATGGATAAAAAATTTCCTCTACATCAACAAGAAAAGTTGAGGGACATTTTATTAAGTTTCATCAAAGTTCTTCTAATACACTGTATATAATGTGCTTCGAGAGAAAATGTTAGAACATACATAGATGATTGCATAATAATGATAATAGGGATTCTGGGATCAGATCTCTCTGAAATTAGAATTAACTTGACCACTTGCCAGCTATTTTGTCAAAGTTTTATTGCAATCTATCTCACAAATTGAGATTGTGAGAAGTGACAACCAAATATTCAAAGACTGAAGACAGAATATCTCATAAACTTGAAAAACTTTGCAAGTAGAGCCGAAAAGGAATATGTTAAGTTAAAATGCTTCATATTAATTGGGCTTATTCAACATCCAACCTATTAATCTTCATATATAAAACTTACCCCCCAAAAATCTGACATCTATGTACATTTATGACAGAGAACATGAATTCTAACGTATAGCAAACAAGCAATGTTTTGACTGACTGATAAAAACATTTACTACAAGAAAAACTCATAGTTTTACTGAGACAAGAAAAAAAAAATTGACAACTAAACATTTTGATAATCCTCTTTTTACATGTATTATTGGCATTATAGCGATATTTGACATCTAGGGAGTTTTAAAAACTCTCTTTCAAACAAGAAAAGTGGTAGAACCATTTCATATCATTAATGACACTTCAACAGTACCTACTTTTTGCAGTAAAATGTTTTGCAATGATATATGTGGTTTGTTTGATGCTCACCTTCTATACCAATACTAATATTTCTAAAAACTAAAATGTTTTGCACCGACACATTTGCTAAATAACAGTCATAAATGTGTGTTCTTGAACAACATGTCCAGTACAAATGTGCTAAATCAGTACAAGAATTTGTCAACATTATTACATAATACAGTTTGACTGTACCTAGATTGATACACTAACAGTACACAGATTACCGGTAGGTAAAAATGGAATGAGCCTAAAAACCTACATAAATCCTTCATATCTCGGTATTCACTGTTAATCTTTGAAAATTACCAAAATACTCCCTCATTTCTGACACTTATCCTATGTCTGTTCCTGCATACATTTACTAGGACTTATCCATAACTAGGAACATGTACTTCTCTTTCTGCAATCTTCATCTATTCTTGTTATCTCATGCACTAACCCACATCAATTTCTGGCACTTCTTCACATAATTCTTTTTCCAAATCCATAATTCCAAATCTTCCTCTACATGTAGAGCCTCTAGCATGTACATATCTCTCCATTTTTCTGGCACTATTCACAAATGCACTGAGTACCTTTCATATTGAAATAGATATTTATCTGGAATTTCCTCCATTTATGTACGTTTACCTCAAGTAAAGTAATTATCACCATTCATCTGCTGTATATCTATATGTCTCAATAATCAGTGCTTATTCCTGGATGCTTTTAATCCACGTCTTCCATGTCTGTATATGCCAGTTTACTAGATTCTTCTCTTGTCGGCACTTTCTGAACATCATTGTCTGCATAATGTTGCGAAGAATCATATATCAAAGATGCACCTTTCTCATACTGTTTGCTGGAGTCAAATTTTGTGAATCCTGAAAACTCCGATTCAGATTTATAGCCATCCACCCTGTACTCTAAATTGACATATTCCTCTTCTATTTCTTTCGTTACTTTCTCGTACACAGTTTCTTTCTCTTCAACCAAGTCATCTTGATTCAAGACATTATTATCCAAAGTTTGAGAATTATTTTTGTTTTCCTCTATCAATTCAGCATTAGATGAGGGACATTTCAGAAGTTTGAAAGGTTCCCTTTGTCTATAAAATAACAAGTAAGCTCCCCTTGTTACTGCATTTTTCTCACTGCCAATAGATGTCACTCTACTATCATCACATAATCTCCAATCTGAAAGATAAGGAAATTAAGAACATTTTTAATAGTGTTGGGTCAGTACAGCTGGCATAGCTATGAAAGTAAGATGCTTGGCTAGGGAATGAGAGCCTTTGAGAATCTGAAGTCCAATCTTTCAGAGAACACACAAGAGGCCTCTGTCATAATAGACAATGGCACATTGGAGTCCCCACTGCATCAAATCTGTCTGTTACATCACAGGCATGCTACATTGGCTGTTGTCATAACTATACCAAGATATAATGTCAAAACAGATGAGTGACCTTAAAATAAACAAGATGTGTTTGTGCAACACTGATGCCCCAGTGGTAACAAAGTTCTAATAAGGCAAATTTTGAAAGGTAGGTCAAACATGATGGTCAAGGTCATGAGGTACATCACCTTAGTGTAATGTGAAAAGGCTTTGTTTATTAGTGGAGTATACATTCCAGGTATCAAATCTATCTCTCACGTTCTAAAGTTATGGCAAACAGACAGACAAACACACAGACAGACAGGAAAAACCCAATATGCCCCCAATTTATTGATTAGGAGGCATAAAAAGAAACACAAAATGTATTACATTTACATCTGTCATTTACCCTGTCTTTGGAGACTTAAAATTTGGATGAAATCAACTGACTCATCATGTTGTACGGGGTCCTTTGTAGTGGAATGTAACTGACATTTTCTCTCATCTTCCTCATGCTTGGGTTAAAATTTCTGCATTGGCAAATGAAAACTTCTGTCTTTATATTTCTAAAAGCACAGCAACTCTCTATAGAAACTTCAATCTGATGAGTATTAGACAGCTAACTGGCCCCCCAGAGAGAGAAAAGGATCTACACACAAGCCCACTACGAAAGGAGTGGGATTGGTACAAATGCACAACTTATGCCTTGAAGAGTCATACCTGATGATCACAATGGCCTTGTTCCTATGACTTTGTAAAGAGAAACGAAACATTCTCTATCAGTAGTTAATATAGTAATGGCAGTACTTACCCACATCATTGACCCTAGGATCAAGCAGGTCTGCACACCTGACAAAGGAGGTATAGTGTCCCCCTAGAATGCCTCCATAATGGTTCACTACACCATACAGATCATAAAGGGGAGGTGTGGATGATTGCTTCACATCCAGACAATAAGAAGACAAATCTAGCTCTCTGGAAATAAAAACAGGTGTTTAAAAACCATTATAACACCATACTTACAGAAGAACAAAGAATGGAAAAGGTACTCAGGACCTCAATTTAGGAAACAGACTCAAGAGTAAAAAGTGCTGAAAAACTGTAAAAAAAATATTACACATTTCAGGTCCTGAAAGCAATAGACCCATTCACTATTATTGTGTGACTGATGTTTTGGTTGGAAATGACATTTCCCGTAAAATTGTTGATGTCATAATAAAAGATTATTATCTCTGACATCATTTTGCAGGAAGAATAATGATTTTGCCAAACAAAATGTTTGTCCCACAGTAATAGTAAAAGGGTCTATGGGCTACAGTGTGATTTTTTATTGATAATTGAATTGAAATATTATTGACTGCAATCTAAACTGATGAATGTTTTGTATATTACTGATGATTGTAGTGTAATATTGACGATAATTGTGGTGGACACTAATGACGACTGAGGTATATACTGATGATCAATGAGGTATATACTGATGATCAATGAGGTATATACTGATGATTACTGTGTTACATACTGATGATCATTGAGATATACATGTATACTGATGATTACTGTGGTACATACTGATGATCAATGAGATAAATCCTTATAATTACTGTGGTACATACTGATGATCATTGAGATATACACTGATGATTACTGAGGTACATACTGATGATCATTGAGATGTATACTGATGATTACTGAGGTACATACTGATGATCATTGAGATATACACTGATGATTACTGAGGTACATACTGATGATCATTGAGATGTATACTGATGATTACTGTTGTACATACTGATGATCATTGAGATATATACTGACAATTACTGTGGTACATACTGATGATCATTGAGATGTATACTGATGATTACTGAGGTACATACTGATGATCATTGAGATATACACTGATGATTACTGAGGTAAATACTGATGATCATTGAGATGTATACTGATTACTGTGCTACATACTGATGATCATTGATATATATACTGATGATTACTGAGGTATATACTGATGATCATTGAGATATATACTGATAATTACTGTGGTACATACTGATGATCATTGAGATGTATACTGATTACTGTGGTGCATTTTGATGATCAATGAGATATATACTAACGATTACTGAGGTACATACTGATGATTATTGAGATATATACTGATGATTACTGAGGTACATACTGATGATCATTGAGATGTATATTGATTACTGTGGTACATACTGATGATCAATGAGATATATACTGATGATTATTGTTGTACATACTGATGATCACTGAGATATATACTGTTGACTTTTGGGCATAATGATTGTAGTACACACTGATGATTACTGGGTACACAAAGAAGATTACTGATGTGTACACCGAGTTTTGGTGCAGAATGATGATTGAAGTGCATACTGATCATGATTGTAGTACATAATGGTGCATACTGATGATCACTGTGGTATATACTGATCATTATTGAGGTATGTACTGATGATTTCTGTGGTACATACTGATGATCAATGAGATATATACTTATGATTACTGAAGTACATACTGATGATCATTGAGATGTATACTGATTACTGTTGTGCATAATGATGATCAATGAGATATATACTGACGATTACTGTGGTACATACTGATGATCATTGAGATGTATACTGATTACTGTGTTACATACTGATGATCATTGATATATATACTGATGATTACTGTGGTACATACTGATGATCAATGAGATATATACTTATGATTACTGAAGTACATACTGATGATCATTGAGATGTATTCTGATTACTGTTGTGCATAATGATGATCAATGAGATATATACTGACAATTACTGTGGTACATACTGATGATCATTGAGATGTATACTGATGATTACTGAGGTACATACTGATGATCATTGAGATATATGCTGATGATTACTGAGGTACATACTGATGATCACTGAGATGTATACTGATTACTGTGTTACATACTGATGATCATTGATATATATACTGATGATTACTGAGGTATATACTGATGATCATTGAGATATATACTGATAATTACTGTGGTACATACTGATGATCAATGAGATATATACTGATAATTACTGTGGTACATACTGATGATCATTGAGATGTATACTGATTACTGTGGTGCATTTTGATGATCAATGAGATATATACTAACAATTACTGAGGTACATACTGATGATCATTGAGATATACACTGATGATTACTGAGGTACATACTGATGATCATTGAGATGTATATTGATTACTGTGGTACATACTGATGATCAATGAGATATATACTGCTGATTATTGTTGTACATACTGATGATCATTGAGATATATACTGATGACTTTAGGGCATAATGATGATTGTAGTACACACTGATGATGACTGGGTACACAAAGAAGATTACTGATGTGTACACCGAGTTTTCGTGCATTATGATGATTGTAGTGCACACTGATGATGATTGGGATACACAAAGAAGATTACTGATGTGTACACAGAGTTTTCCTGCATTATGATCATTGAAAGTGGATACTGATACACTATCAGAGAAATCTGCTTACAGATCTTAACCTGACCAACAGACAGATAGACAGATGGACAGGGTGATTTCTATACACCCCTCTAAACTATGTTTGGGGGGTATATTAAAGTGAAGACAGTAAATAAATTCAATACATTTGTATTCTGAGAGCTGAGATTTACCTTGTAGGGAATTCCACCAATTTGTCTATTTTATCACGCCATATGAAGTTTCTGAAGGAGAATCTCTTGAGTTGTATGATAAGTGTATGAGGTAGACGCCAAATAGTCATATGCTTGGTGGCCTGACGATGTTCTTTACACTGCGGACAATACCTAGAAAGAGGTTCAAAAATATGTAATGTAACTTATCACATCAAACATCAAAATTTCAACCTCAATCTTATATTAGTAAGAGCCAGATTGTGGCGTTAACCAAACATCTATAATGCATAAGTGAAGTATCGAAGAACTCAACAAATATCAGCTACATGATGGCTGTAATTAACTTAACTGATTAACTTTGCAATGTACAAATCTAGGCCTATAGAATGTTTGCATGAGAACAATTCTTGCTGACTCATATTATGCTTAAAATCTAATTTTAGAAATAATATGAAAATGAATTTTTCTAAGCAAACATGGCTACATACCAAGCTTCTTCAGGAGTAAGAACTTCAGGATCAGTGAACAACTTCAAACAATGATGAATTGTTAAATTGGTGTTCTCTGGAATTGAAAAAGTGTAAATGTATAAAAATTTACAACTACTGTACATAACAGTGATATCCATCAGTAACAATCTAGTAGCATTTTTAAAGTAAGATATGTCCGCTAGCTATTGCCAGGAGTTCCAGCCAAAAGTAGTGAACACCCCCCTAACTCTACCTATATTAAGAGAACAAAATCACATTCTGACAATTTAAGTGTTTCTTATAAGGAAGTTAAGCGACCAATAGACACAGAGACAAATATTAACATAATCAAGGAAACATTTAAACCCCTTTGAATGGGAAATTAATTATTATAATTTGAAAATTATACAGAATTAAGATGTTTTACCCTCCGAATTTGCTGATAAACCAGAATCTTCCTCATATTCCTGCAATATATAAGAATAAGTGTGCATAATTTGTCAGTATGAAAATCTCCAAGTGTTAAACCTAACCTTAATATAAAACAAACATTAGCTATCACTGAAAATATCCTTTAAACACATTTGTACATCATTCCATCTTTCTGTTTTACTTATATGGTGACAGCATCTGCTTGATACACTGCATAGAAATTTATACCTTTGCAACAGACCCATCTAAAGCAGCAAGGGATCCTATATGTGCCAAGACTACCTTTTAAGGAATTCAGTTTTCACCGCCTCATTCAGCATACAGGACACCAGTGTGTCCATAGTGGAGTCAAACTAAAGACCTCTCACTTTCAAGCACCTCCTCCTCTGAGCTAACCAGCTCTATTCAACATGTGACCTTGGCCTTTGACCCCTAACATTGAAAAATTATAGGCATCATCCTCTCAGGATGCACAGACAAAGACACCCACAATATTATTTTTGTAATTTTCCTTCATCATCACATAAAATGCTTTGTCCCCATGAAAAAATGGTCTTCTTTAAACACTGATTCATATGAAAATATGTCAACACAGAAACTTGCTTTAGTCTCTTCCATTTATACCTCGGTATGTAAAAATTAACACATATCACAATGGAACTTGATGTTGGTAAACTGGTAAATTTTATACAAGTGCCTAATACATACTTTTCTTTGAAATCAAAATATAATGAAATATAATGATTATGATACTGTCCTTACCAAATCTTTGGACTGCACCAAGACATAGTTATCACATTTTTCATTATTGATCCAATCCATTGATAGATACTGTCTGTATGACAGATCCAAAGCAGTATCACCTAGACAAAAATATGACCAAAATATACAATAATATCTTCTCCTAATTTATGATCATCAATTCATTATTATTCATACAGAAACTTGAAAATGAGATTTAAAAATTGTATTTTAGCTTCTAATTGGTGGGAAAAATGTATGTAAACAATGCATGTTACATAAATATGGAATGCAGCAAAACATGCCAATTTCTTTTTAATTTTCTAAATTTTAACACTGTATGTAGGGAAAACTTTCTTTTTAATTTTAGCTGTTTAGGAAAATGCAAACCTTCATCTTCTAGTCTAGTCCCTTCTGGACCTTTAATTCCCATTCCTTCCTGATTGACTGGCTTTATATAGAATAAGGGCACCTGTCTATCAGTATCCCCACTCTGTATGCCTAGGACAGGCTTCATCGGCACAGATGACCCATTTCCTTTTTCTACATCACTAGAACTATTAGAATCACCACTACTTTCATCTGTCTCTAACCTAAAAGAGAAGACAGAAGACATCTGACCATGCTGTATGACAAAAATCACCAGGGACATGCACATAAAACATGATAATAGTAAAATTAACACAAGACACCACATTACAAAAATACTTGATTGTACTGCAGTTATGATACTGACTTAGGATGGTCAACTAAAAGTAACATGTCACTCATTTGGTGTAGTTAACCAGTTTATGGGTGCCTACCTTCCAACTCATCGCAAAAGCAGCATGATTAAAAGACACACATATAGAGAACAAGGATCAACAGGTTGCTCAAGACGAGAGGTCATAAAATTTTTTACACGAAATGTTTATAAAATACTATGTTAGTATCAAAGATATATAAGTTGACAACATATATATTGAAACATGTAATGCTGTAACTCTATAATATTTTGGTAGATAGTGGAATGATGGTGGTTTTGTACATATGTGTTGAGAATTTTCACTCTTACCTTTGTAAGTTATCACTCCTCATATGAGACGGCATCTTGAAAGAGGAATACTCTGGGAGATTCACAGCTCCCATATCCTGGGTACGCTCCCGATATGTATCCTGCACCTCAACTTCACATCCTAACTCCACATCTGACGGACTTATATGAGGAACAGTATTAATTACACTGGTACTAGAGTCACTCTGTTGGTAGCAGCTACCAAGTTTTTGTTCAATATTGGTGCTGGACTCTCCAACCTGAGTCTCTAGGCTCGAGGAGCAGGCAGCCGATTCCTGTTCATTATCATCACCTGACTTCAACTGTTTTGAAAACATAAAATTTACCATGAAACCCACTAATTTCTTCGAGTGATTCTTCAAACAAACATTTCAACTACCTCCCCCCCCTCCCCCCAATTTAAATAATATATGATATATGTATTTGAGAAATTATCACTACATCTGTAACATTTATAACTCTCTTAATTTGCTTAATTTGGGGACATTTATCTAAATAAAGGCATATTTAATCAAATCATTACTTTGCATGCATAAAAAGGAATTAAAAGCAACACTGATACTGATGTACATTTTTTTTATGGACATTCAAATCCCTCCCCCCCCCCCCCATCACCGCTTACAGGAAACCACAATATAAGTGAAATCATGAGGTATTAAACACTAAACAAACAGAAAACTTTAAAATATCATCATTACAAACAAACAAAGAGAAAAAATGAAAGTTGACTACTTTAAAGAAAAACAAGTAATTGTTAGTTTGAACCTGGGTTGTCGTTTTTTTTTTAGATCACAAATTTTTCACACTTATATGGTGATGGCATCTGCCTGATGCAATGCACAGAAATTTAAACCTATTTAATGGACCCAAGCAAAGTAGTTAGGGATTTTATATGTGCCACAAGTACTTTCAATTGATACAAGACCTCGGTTTTTACTGTCTCATCCAAATTGGTGGGTATTGAACTAGGGACCCATCGGTCACTATTTAAGCACCTAAACCATAGACCTATGCCAGAATAATGAAGAACTTATATTTCTGATAACTATAGTCTTTACTGCTTACTTCATTCAGTATTATTTGATCACCAGTTAAAGTACAAGAACTACTGCAAGTTGATTGGCTGTCGAGACTGCTAATGCTTCCACTTGATTGGCTACTATTGCTGCTGATTTCAGACAAGGGAGATGATTGGTTTATACGTTGATGCTTTGAATCAGGTTTAATTGGAGGTTGAAAGACATCCACGGAATACCTAAAATAAATACAAGCAAATTCAGAGAATTGTGGTCACCTGCTTTCAGGATTCTATCAGTAAGGGTGCAGTGATCTGTGACATACTGTCATGGTTGTGCATGTCTACACGTATCTGCACCATTAGGGACAAACCAGTCAAATATGAAGGACCCATGTCTTACGGTTAAAAAGTTATGACCAGGTTTCACCTTGACCGTGACCTTTGACCTACACTGAAGTAAGTCAAAAGTCACGGTCAAGGTCACATGATAAAATATTTTGGTACCAACGGAAAGGTATTGCAATTAGGGACACACTTGCCAAATATGAAGGCCCTACGTCTTATGGTTAAAAAGTTATGACCAAGGTTAAAGTTTTTGTCACAGATGGACAGACAGACAGATGGACAGGCAGACAGACAGATGAGTGAGAGTTAATGCCCCCATACTTTGGCTAAAAGTGGGGGACAATAAGATTCATTCCAGTATGTACATAACACATAGATGAAAGGTCAAAATCAATTTTAAGCATATCAAAATACATGAAGTTCATAATAATTATGTAACATAATACAATTATTCCGTCCTTGAAAGATAAATACTGCGGTTGTTTTTTTCTTTTGAAGGTATGTCTTATATCATTGATAAAGTTACAAACAAATGTGATAAGGTTACCCAAAAGGCCATAAGTATGCTTGATTTAACCATACATTTTATTTACATTTCCTTATAAAATTGTACTATAAACAAGTAAATTCAGAAAATTGTGATCCCCTGTTTTTGAGATTTAATGTCCTCACCCTTTGGAGAAAAGTGGGGGACAAAAAGAATAAGCAGAAACATACATGTATAGGTATGCAATCCCTATCTCTTACAATTCAAAGATATGACCAAGGATAAACAGCGCCAACGATCCGGGTTCGATTCCCGGGTTATGCCACTATGTTTAAGAAGTTGGTCATCTCCTGCTTCCATGTCATGATATAACTGAAAAATTGTTGAAAGCAACGTAAAACACCAATCAACCAACCAACTAATCAAGGCTAAAACTCTTAAAAATAGGCATATGAAAGATCCTTCACTGCATCAGATCAGTCTGTTGCAAAGATAAGAACCTGACCTTGCTCCAACTAAAAACTTCTGAAGGATTTTTAAGGACAGACAATCCATCAATTTAAATTTGTGTGCAATCTGGCCAAAAATAGACTCACAAGACTGAGCCTGTATGAACAAACTCACAAGACTGAGCCTGTATGAACAAACTCACAAGATTAAGCCTGTATGAACAAACTCAAAAGATGGAGCCTATATGAACAGATTCACAAGACTGAGCCTGTATGAACAAACTCACAAGATTAAGCCTGTATGAACAAACTCAAAAGATGGAGCCTATATGAACAGATTCACAAGACTGAGCCTGTATGAACGAACTAACTAGATTGAACCAGTATAAACTGACAGAGCCTGTATGAATAGACAATTAGACAGTTACAACACACTCACCTGAAATAACACAGTTACAAAAGATTTATCTGGAATATGCCAGTTTCAACACACTCACCTGGAATATGCCAGCAACATGTACAAAAGACTCACCTGGAATATGCCTCCATCAAGGAACATAATTTAGAGAATGTGGCATGAGATTCTGGTATACTCAGGATAAACGGATGACCTACGGGATCTGGAGACAGCTTACAATGTAGCTTATGTAGTGACCAATGTGTCTTCTGACAATTACTGAAGGAAATTCAGAACATGAAATTAACTCACTAGTGATGACTTTGCTATTGTTGATTACAAAATCTTTATGAGTAAATCTATTAATGTCTATCAAAGAAATATTGACAAGAAAAAACATAAATTCAGTGCATTAAATGTATTTATCAAGTAACATAAGGAACTTCAATTCCACTTCAAAAAAAAAGTATAAAGATATGTTGGTCTGTTAGTTCATTAAGATTGTATTGGGGAATATACTTTTAACCCTAGTAATCTCAGCTATAGAATCTGCATGTAATGTGGAAGCCACTAAGCATCATCTCCATAAAAGACTAGGAAAATTTAATCCATAATGGCATGAAGATTATCGTAACTTTCAAAAAAAAAATTAACAGCTGATATAATATACTATGAGAAAATTTATCTGTTATGACAATAACTAAAGAAGACATTGATTGGCATAGAGTGGATAAAGAGCATTTTCTTAAAATAGACATTGATTGGCATAGAGTGGATAAAAAGCATATTCCTAAAATAGACATTGATTGGCATAGAGTGGATAAAAAGCATATTCTTAAAATAGACATTGATTGGCGTAGAGTGGATAAAAAGCATATTCCTAAAATAGACATTGATTGGCATAGTGTGGATAAAAAGCATATTCTTAAAATAGACATTGATTGGCATAGAGTGGATAAAAAGCATATTCCTAAAATAGACATTGATTGGCATAGAGTGGATAAAAAGCATATTCCTGCAATGGTACACTTACTGATCGCAATATCCCACTTTGTAACACTTTGTACACCTCTTCAATTTATATCCATCCTGGCACGGCTTTCGGCAAGAGGAACATCGAGTAGGAGGCTGATTTGGCATCAGAGTCCGCTTAAATAAACATAAGGTAAAAGTTACAATACCCACATACAAAAGGTCAACTTCATTTAGAAGGGATATTTAAAGGATCTCATTCTTTTAAAATGTTATGTACTTTACATGCAATACATGTATATGGAAAATTACTTAATAAAATTATGAAACTGAAAGAGCTTCTAGAAATTCACTTGAAAAAATATGTATAAAAAAACTGCATTTCATTTTTGTTTGAAAATTTTTAAGGGTAATCTCTAGAAAATTTTTAGAATTAAATAAATTTTTCAGGGAATATTCATGACAACTTTTATGTACTATAATCAATCAAGTTTAAATGATCAATCTCAAATTAATTTATTTTGTGTATCTACCTGTATAACATATAACTCATATACAGCTTCCCCTGCCATCTCTTCTGTCAGTACCTCTGATCTACATAAGAAAAAAATAAATGAATAAATGTCCTTACAGCACTAATGTTCCCCTGAAGAAAGGTTAGAAGATACATCCATTATATATATATGCTACATACAAATTGTTACCTTGTTTGTTTGAGGTCACAACTAGGTTATTAAACTGATGTATTAAGGGCATCTATCCGTTGCACCTCAAAATCTTGAAATCGATGAATCTATTACATGCCGCTGTCTACCATGATCATGACAGACAGGACACTGTTAAGCCAGTGGTTACATTCAAACCTGGGACCTCTCCCATCCCAGCAAAGTACATTACCAACTAACTACCAAGGCCCTTACAAACCATAAGCCTGGAATGACACGCATCTTGAAATTTTTGATAATATACCACAAATAAGAAAATACAGAGAATTAAATCAAAATATAATCATATTACAATATTTGTAATTCAGCTATCGACCATAAATGACCCAACTTTAGGAATTCTCCTTATCATTAATTTTGAAAATGGTGAAATAAGGAAGTCATAATATATGCTCATTAATCAGTGTTTTCCATATTGGCCTAGTTATTGCACGTCGGTCTGTCGTATTGACCTGAAGCGATGCGCATCTGGTTCACAAAATTACAATTTGTATATGTTCTAATATCTATTTTCATACATCAAAACTTTGCCATAAAGCATAAATATTTATTGATCACACTAAACAAAGTCTAACTATCAGTATCCTTTTCATAAAGTTACATACATTATAATGACATCATTAGGTTGTACTCCACTGAAATCGGTTCCTTTCCCATAAAATTTGTATATCCTTCCTTTATAGGCTTCAAATATCCTCATCTGTGAAACATAAAAGGCAAATGTATAGGATTCATAGAAATTACTAAAAACTAAAAAATATTACCCTATGAAGTACTGATGTACGGGTATTAAAAAATGGATCTGATTTATCAAATTACAATGGAGTAAGAACAAAGCACTTCGTCACTACATTTTCATAATTTCTACTGTCTCATGTTAATTTCTTCGAATGTAATGAATTCGGTTTGTGGTTTAAGTTCATGTCAAGATAATCACACGGAAATGTCAGCCATTTTGCATGAAGCTTCTGACTTATGCGTCAGATGCACCCCAAGCGTTTACATTCCTATGTCTACTACAAAATCTTCTTTAAATGTCTCCTCCAAAGGACAGGACATTTACAAGAGGTCAGTTGAACTCAACCTTAGTAACTCTGGGAGACAAATCTGGGGCACTACCTACTGAGCTTCATCAACTCCATAGGTAGGTAGCGATCATTCCTGTCAAATTACCTCAATTTGGCAGTTCCAAATTTACAACTCTGTCAAATAATTATCAAACATTTCATCAATCTGATTAAAACCATATCTTTATCCCGCTTCTCTATTTGTCCCATTGCGGATAAAGATGAGGCAAAACCCCGTAAAATGTCATGTTCTGGTGAACTCTGATGACGTTTCAGTAACCGAAACCGTTATTTCCCATAGCCAATCAATGACTCCGCTAGGCATGTGCAAGTGATGCAATATGTAACAAACACTGTTCAAAAACTACCTTGTAGGTCACACACGCTGGGGACGTTAATTTCATTCCTAGGCATTTGTAGCCAATCCACTGATTGACTGAAAATCAAAGTTCACCAGAACATGACCTCTTACGGGGTTTCGCCAGATCTTTATCCGCAATGGGACAAACAGAGAAGCGTAATAAAGATAAGGTTTTAATCAGATTGACATTTCATATATATTTATTGTAAAAAGCTAGTTACAACTTACTGTTAGAGTTTGTGATAAGAAATACTATACATACATATGTCTATATATATATACAGCATTATATATAGGTATGTAGGTTTGCAGTGGCAAAAGAAGTTACCATGGCTGCTTACCTAATCAAACATGCACATTATCTATGCTATGAAAAATGCAAAGCAAAAACTATAAAGAAAGTAGTCCAATATTGTACAGGTTGGCCCCTTTTGCTGTATTTTGTGCCCTGAACTTCAAGAAGTTTCCAGGAATGTAGTTCCAACTACTTTCCACACCTACCAACCCTTACCACCCTCCCTTCATTCATGATACCAGTCTATATATGAGTTTTTGAATAAACTTTAAAAATATCCCAGTATGCTTCTGGATTTTTAGTCCAGCTGATGTCAGAATTGGTAATGAGACACACCAACACTGTATTTACTTACAGATTTAGGACTGACTCCAGTCTGTTTACTGGCTTCCTCTTTCACCATTTCTGTTGTACAGTCCTTCGGAAGTCTTAAACCAATCTAGTGGTAAAAATATCCCAGATAACACAAGGTAAAACATAATCAAACAGATTTACCCATACTTTTATTACAAAGAAGAAAATTATGAATTATAAAGGTTTTCAATGATAAACCAAATGCTAATTCAAATGCAAATTCCATGAGCTGCGATTCCAATGTTCCCTGCCGTTGATTTTACAACCAAACCACTGTAAGTATTTGCTTAATAGGACACCTTTTATGTTACTGGGTTTGACTGAGCATGGTTCATACCTGTACAGGTTTCCTTAATGGATCCCTCCAGAAAAATATCACAGGTAGGTATCTCTTTTTCTTGGGAAGTGGCAGCGATAAATACAGAAAAGGATCAAAGGTAATTGATATCTGAAATTAAAGTGTCAAATTTGCATTACATAACAAATGTTTGTGTGTCAATGAATATTTGTTTTTATTTCAATGTCAACACCATTTGATTCTTACTTAACTGTTTGTGACCTAATAAATTTTTAATGATTCTAACTTTTACATACTCAACTTCAGAATTCATGAGAAATGGTTATATCCATTTCATATAATTCTTACATGTAACAAATACAAGGAATATTGTAAATTTTAATCCTAAAACTGATTAGTGATCCATTTAAAATCATTAAGTATTTTGAAAAACAAAAATTCCTGTACCTAATACATTCAATTTATTAAGTTCAAAGTCAAAGACACTACTTAGCATAATCAAGCAGTCTTAATATACAATTATTTACTCAATATGAGGTCAATATGGTATATTGATGATTGGAGACCTGGCACTAGAGGTTGTCTGACCTGAAAAAGGCCATACACCAAGGTCAAGTCAGACCACCAAGAGTGCCAGGTCAAGGGTCATCAATTTCACATAATGACATACTGAGGTAGTAATTAATTGTTTTATTATACCTAAATGTATATCAAGAATGATGACCCGGTCATTAAGACATTATATCATCCATAATGATCCATAATGACTTGGTCATTATATCATCTTCCGGTCACTAAATATCACAAGGCTTGGCTCGTGATTGAGAGGTCCCAGGTTTGACTCCCGCCCTTGGCACACTGGTGTTCTGTCTTTCGGATGAGACAGTAAAAACCAAGGTCTCGTGTCACGGTAGGTGTGGCACATTAAAGATCCCTCACTGCCTCAGGTACGTCTGTTGCAAAGGTGTAAATTTGTATGCAATGCATCAGGCAGATGCCGTCACCATATACGTGAAGTAATCATAAAGTGATATAAAACAATAATCAACCAATCAATCAATCTAAATATCACATGGCATATTTTTGAGTTATAAGTCATTGTTAATGGTGTATAATCAACCAATCAGAATCCCTGAACCTTAACAAAGCTATGATAATACATATGAAAAGCCTGCTTGAACAGACAATAATGAAATTACTGATTGGGACTAATAAGCTTCATAAGATATCAAAGTGACTAACCTTTCCACAGACTGGACAAGTCAGTTTGGACTTATATTGTCCTTGTAGGAGATCTACAATGAAGGAATCATTCCTCTTTTTGTATACTTCCCAAGCCTCATCTGCTACCACCTGCATGAAGAGATAATCTTTCAGTTAAAATGTAATGAGATCCAAAAATTAAAAACCAGATTCATTAATATGACATTGCTCAAAGCTTGAGAAGCTTGTTGATATTAGACATGTAAAGATGGATTTTACATAGTTCTTCTGTACTTTTCTAACAATTGCTTGATAAAGGCCAGGAGGCCGAAAATTTGCGGCAAAAAGTGTTTGTGTTGTTTCTTTTATTGCTCAAAGCAGCAACAAAATCCAAGATAGTAAAAGGGCAATGCTATTCTGTCAAAAACTTAGTATTAATGAAAGGTCATGTCACACAGAACATACATGTTAAACACCAAATCCCTATCTCTAATAATAAATCCTTTTCAAAAAATAACTGAATAATCTTGTTATAAATTGAAATTATATTCCTGACCATGCATTATTGAAAATCAGTTAAAATTTTCAGCAAACTTTTGCAATTCCTGAAAATCTAAGAATTCAAATACTTGAACAAACCACGAGCTTGATCAACATGTATATCGAATCACGTGTCATACAGTACATTTGACGTGAAATATAACTGAGTTTTAGGATTCATTGCACATTTCTCAATTATAATTTCCTAGGCTAGTGATTTGTTTTTGATACATAATGCCATAGAATTTTGACAATTCGTCGACTGATTCCTTTATACCATGTACAGGGTATATATGAAATGATACTATGGAATTAAAGAATAATTGACAGGGAATGAATAAATATATCCATGTATGTCTTGTCACTGGTTATGTTTGGATTCAATCAAATAGCTAAGCTTTCTAACAAACATGTCATATTTTCTTAAATACATTCTAGATGTACTTTTTTCAACAGAACTTGTAAAGGAAATTCAAACTGTATAGTTAATATCTGGTTGAAAACTTGATATTTTTAAAGAAATCTTAATATTTTTAAAAATGTCATACATCATATCAAAAAAGCTATACCTCATCTGGCCGCCCATCAGAATCAACTGTCTCCGTATATGGCTTTTTCTTGATTCTGTTGACATCCTACAAGATGAGAATATTAATAACTTCAAAGTTATGTTGACAATAAACCAGAAAACTGTTTCTACATACAGAAAACTGTTTAATCCAAGGATAAAAAACTAGAATTTTAATGTGTCGGTGCGACACAAATGCCCCTGCTGGCAGCTAAGGTAATGAAATATAATTGCCACAGAACTAATATTTGAAAATTCCAACAAGATTCAGCCATATGCAATGCACATTTTCTAATTTCAAATTCCCATAACTCCTGAAAAATTTTTTTGAGCGCAGTTGCCTCCCTTCATGCACATCTACATATGTTGCCCTACATACATCTGAAGTTTGGTGAAATTCTGATGAACAGTTCGGAAAGAGTTGCGATGACAAGGTTTTGCAATGATGGAATGACAAAATGACAGGAAGCAACACTATATGTCCCCGGCCATATATGGCAGGGGCATAAAAAAACCATAATTATGCTCATAAGACTTCCTTATGTTAATGTTATATCCTTGTATGCTTAATTTGATCCTTGTTTTATGTCACATCAGGATTATTTCGCTCATATGGTGAAATCATCTATATTAAATTCCGTTAATCCAAAACCTTTGTTACTTGCCAATTTTCCCAACATGCAGAATTTCCAGATAACCGGAGCCTGGATTAAACAGAGCATCACTGTATATGATGCATCACACACAAATTTAGATCTTTTAAAGGACCTGTCTGAAGCAGCTAGGAGATTTAATGTGTCATGCCTAGCATGACACAGGACCTCGGGTCTTACTGCCTCATCTGAAAGATGGAAAATCGGATCTTTTGGATGAGAAAGTAAAAATTGAAATCCCATGTCATAGAAGGCATGGCACGTAAAACATCCCTCACTGCTTTGGGAGGGCCAGTTGCAAAGGTCTACTCATTACTATGTGATGCATTAAGGAGATGCTATCACCATATACATGAAATAATTGTTGAGTGACATAAAACAATGACTAATCAAAATCAATATTGCATACTGTACTTATTCACAAATTTTTGCTTATGGTATAAATTATCGTTGAACTTTCGTTTTCAGTTAAGACAAATTTTGAGGAAAATTAAGTAAACATGATGTGTTTGTAAATCATTGTTGCTGCTGAAAAGTGAAAAACCTATACTAAAGAATTTATATGAATAATATCAACAAAATTATTGTCTACCACTCAAAATTTAGTTAAAAGTTATGGTCAGCATACAAACAAATAAAATGACAGGTAGACAGGACAGAAACTATTTGTGAAAAATCTCTGATTCTACGTCATTAAAATCATCAAAACGTTTTATGACTTAAGTACCTCATGCAGGCCGTCTAATAAAAAGGCCATAAATTCTTGAGCATCGTGTTGAGCAAATCCTGTAAACTGACTGGCTTTCTGCGAGATGAGGTTCTTGAGTTTAGAAGGGGCATAGGAATAGTGTTTACCACTCCAAAGTACCCTGAGTAGTACGGCAAATGTCACTGCCAACTTCCCTCCCATGCCAAGAGGATTATCTTGATTGATGTCTCGCTGAAACTTGCTTGCTGAGAAGATAAGAAATTATATATAGTATGGTAGATGCAATTTCCTGTCCTCTGCCATATTATTGTAAGATAAAAGCCTAAGTCCGAATCCTCCATTACTTCAGCTATGTATAATATGTATAAAACATATACTGAAATGTATGTTTTCCTATATGTAAATATATAAGTTCTCAAAATTTTATAAATTGCAACCTTTTGTATAAAAATCACTTATCTTGCTGTAACAAAAAATTAGACAATGAGATATGTACATGTAGAAATAAAACAACAAAGTATATGAATATAAAACTGTAACTCACAAAGAAAATAATCCCTGAATTCCCTGGTGTTTCCAAGACACTGTAGAACACTGTTCATGAAGCAAGTATTTCCCAGATTGTCCAAACCTGTGAAACCTGGGGTCACACACATGTCTGCAACATTCTTATTCATAGGAGATACTTTACACATTGGTTTCTGTTGAAAGAAAAAAATATGTTGTTGAAACAGCCTTCACCACAATAACAATGACGCTGCCTTTCTTACATCTCTTTGCAAACTAGTGCTCCCATATTTCTGTTTCTGATTTTCATTTCACATTCATCAATTTCAAATGATTAAAGAATTACTCAATATCTTAATATTCAAAGAGTAATTTTCACCGATTCCAGCACTTCTCTTGATAATAAAATTCAACACATGGGGAAACTAGTGTTATCAATGGAAGACTTATGTTGCCAGTTATCTGTTTTTTAAAGAGTGTTAAGCCAGAGTGGTCTTGTGGATGAGGTGCTCGGCTAGTGATCGAGAGGTCCGGGCTCGACTCCCACCCTGGGTGCACTGGTGTTCTGTCTTTCGAATGAGACAGTAAAAATCGAGGTCCCATGTCATGGTAGACGTGGCACGTAAAAGATCCCTCACTGCTTTGGCTGGGTCCGTGCAAAGGTCTAAATTTGTAAGCAATGCATCAGGCAGATGCCGTCACTATATGCGTGAAATAATCATGGAGTGATGTAAAAAAATATTCAATCAATCAATCAATCAATCAAAGTGTGTCGTGTCATATCAATAAGACAGACAAACAGACAGATGCCAGCCATGGTGAACCCTACATATCATTATTATGAAAAGTCCCTTCCGTTTATCATAAAACTGAATGCACCATTAATTTGTAAAGAAATAATAAGCATCAAAAACATACATGAGAGTTACTGTCCTTCCTGACACCTGATGCTCCCATCTCAGCCGAAGCTCGATTCTCGCTGTCAAGCTCCTGTTTCCTAACGCTCACATTCGCTAAATCATCAAAGGCCAGGTGGCCTTGAGCTCCTGCCTCCGGAGGAGATATAGTGATAGCTGGTGTGGTAGTGGAAGGGTTGGAGGGGGCAGCAAGGGGTATCCAACAGGTGGACTGTGTACCTTCTAAAACGAAGAAACAAAAAAAATTGATATTTATTAATAAGCATAGGTCTCTATAAATAGAACAAGGTATTTATATTTTCAAATAAAGAAACACCCACATATTACTAGTGATAACAACTTTTATTTATATTTCTGGTCAAACTTTGATAACTCAAGAGTTTGATAACTCAAAAAGTTGAAACTCACGAAATACCTCGAAACTCAAAGTGATCATGCAGTCCTCACAACATTTCTATTCTTTTTTTTAAACCACAGAAACTTCAGAAACTCAAACCTTCCAAAATTCAAAGTGATTTCAAAGTATCATGGTGGCACACTACCAGGGTCAAGTTCAAATTCTGACTTCTTGCCCGTATTCTCATTAAGGTCAATAGGGATATCTATTACACTCAGCCTATCTGGACATAGGTATTGGATTTACATTCCAGATCAAAAACATAGACTCTTGTCAAACTTCAACTATTTACAGAATAAGAAACAACTTTTCACTGAGAAAGCACAACTTTCTTTCTTGTTACTTTATGCTGCAGTTTTTTTTCATACAATATAGTGAGCAACACTTACTATATGAACTTTAAATGTACAGAGCCCTGTTATGCACCAATGTTAAAGAGCATACAGAGTATTTGCTGAAACAATACATACCCAACATCGGTTGCCATAATGGTAAAATCCCCGAGTCCAAAAGGCCATAACTCTTTCAAAAATAAGTCAAACTTGATCTGTGACTCATTGATATAAAGCTACATACATGTACCAAATTTCAAGTCAATAACTTCAATGGTTGCAACAAAAAGTTCGGAGATACAAAGCAGACAGAGTGGAAACCTGAAGTCCCCTCTGGTTTTACTGATGGGGAATAATAAGAGTTAGAAATATTTAAGATGACAAATTAGTTCCTGAGGTAAAAAGTAAACTGACCTTTACGTAGTGTAGCCTCTAGGATACCCCATCTTTTCTTCATAGATTTTGCAAGTGTCACTTCGATAAAGGAATTTGTTAATCTATATTTACACCCATCCGGAATTATTTCATTGCTGTAAAAAGAAGAGATTTACTTTTTAAAACATTTCCCTGATTCACTTATATCTGGCTGTCCAGGAAAATAATCTAGTTTTGACCAAATTTAAGTCATCACTCAGCATTATATTTTTCATCCCTTTCACATTAAGGAAATTTAAATCAAAACCACACACACTAAGTGGAAAAGACCTTATATCTATCTAAAACCAGTATCTGCATATGTATAACACCAGGGCGTTTTGTAAAGAGCACAAAATATTTGATAAAAAGACTGATCTCATCCTTACTTCAAAATTTTGATCTTCCAGAAAACATTTCAGAAATTGTCTTATTTAGTTTCCTGCCAAGATTATATTATCTAGATGTAGGCAACCAGTGTTTAGTGTTGGAAGAAATCAAAGAAAATATATTTAATTTTCAATTTTTAAAATCTTACGCAAGATTGATTTTCCATGAGAAAGTTGTATCCTCTGTGCTACCATCATGCATTTTCAAGAACTTCTCACTCCTGTAACAATGAATTAATTTAGCATAAATAGAAACATCAGATTGAAATAATGAAAGTATGATGTGTTTGTGAAACATGAATGCCCCGAGGGCAACAAAGTCCAAATAAGACAAATTATGAAATGTAGGTCAAAGGATAGTCAAGGTCATGAGTCAATGACATTGGTGTAATTTGAGAGGGCATTATTAGTGGAGTATGCATGCCAAATATGAAGTCTCTATCTCTAATGGTTCAAAAGTTATGGCAAATAAGGGTAATTTTGAAATGTAGGTCAAAGGCCACAGTCAAGGTCACAAGGTCAATAACCTTGTTGTAATTTAAAAGGGTAATAAAGTGGAGCATGCATGCCAAATATGAATTTAATATCTTTCACAGTTCAAGACAAACATACAGACAATAAACAAGCAGACAGACAGGTCAGTAACAATATGCCCTTGATCTATCGATCCGAGGGCATAAAAGTCTACATATAAATTAAAATGCATATGTATATATGTACGTATTTAATTCTTATTCTCAGTACACCATGATTTTTGCTCTTATATGGTGACTGCATCTGCCTAGTGCAATGCACAGAAATTCACACCTTTGTAACAGACCCACACCAAGCAGTAACAGATCTTATACATTCCACATTCTCTACTGTGACACCTAAGCTTGGTTTTAACTGTCTCATCAGAAAGACAGGACACAGTGAAGCTACCAGATGGACTCGAAGCAAGGACCTCTTGGTCATGCAGCTTATGACCAAACTAGAGCTGTCCTAATAGGACAAATGCCCTACTTTTGGCATCAAATTTGAATACAATATTAAAATTAAAAGCTAAGAAATTAAATCACACAAAATTACAAATTTTTGGTCATTGAAGTTTTTTTTTAAATTATGTTCTAGTGTCATGTCTGATTTTATTCAAACAAATTCCAAAATGACCGCCTCAAAAATACATTATTGAGGGTTTTCTCCAAAAATGCAATTCTGGAATTTTGAATAGGAAATTCCCAAAATCGAAAATCTTCAACTTTTGTTATAACTATGTAATGTGATGTAATAGTGCTTGAAGATTGAAGATTATCTATGGTTAAGTTAGGATGCGACTACTTTAACAGGATGGTCACACAGGGTGATTTCTATATATCCCTCCAAACTAGAGCTACTCCACTTCTATGTATGTAAAATACTAAGATAATGAGCAGCAGTCAAATAGGAATATCTCTCAGACAAAAGTGAAAATAAAGGCAATAAAGGACCCAGTCACGCTTGAAGAACCACAGGTGGGATCTGATCAGGTTTCATAACCAATCACCACTTTGTACAGGGACAAAGGAAACCCAACCTCATCTCTTAGATTTGCAACATTCAAAACTCAGAGCAAATCTTTGGTATTCTCTATCCTCATATACAACTGTGATAGATTCTGTTAATTCATCCCCAAAATTAGTAGGAATTCCCTGTCCCTGATAGGAAATATTGCTGATTTGTATCAACTAAATTAAGACAAAAATACTGCATAATGTATGCAAGATTCAAGATAAATGATGAGTTAAAAAAGACTTCAATATTGTATTTACAAGAATCTCATATTTGTAAAATATTAGAATTTTGCATGATGAAAAATAATTACTTTGTCTGAAAGAGAAGATGAAGTTGTTTTTCTCCAAAGTGCACCTTCAGCAAGTCCTTCTTTATTTCTTTGATATACACATGTACAATAATGTTCTCTTCCTGAAAAAATGTAAGGAAACAATAAAGCACAATAAAATATATTCAGTCATCGTTAATATATCGTCAGTTTTAATCTTATTTGGTATATATGAAGATATAACGATGTAAATGTAACAATGTAGATGTAAACTACAATAAAATACACTCTGCCACAAAAGGTCATATATTCAAATAGTAAGTTATGATAATTTGCAGTTATTCTTTGCTATGCTCAGATCTCTGGATTAGTGTCCCTAATGATAGTTCATGGGACAACAAAACTAGGATTTTTCATCGGTTTTAAGACGGCATCACCTGTACACAAACTCAAACTATGACATGCTGATAAACACTACTCCCAAAGGCAGTGCAGTTTCTTTAATCCACAGGCCTATTACCTACACAAAATGGGGCTTAGGTCTCAGAATACAAAGAACTTGAAACATAACCAAAGATCTGACCGGGCTGAAACTGTAACCTATCAATCAATAACCAAATTCAATAAGATTTTGGTAATTTGGCAATCTGATTAAAACCATGATATCTCCCAGTAAAAAGTGGTTGTAAACTGAATTATTCCCTGAGATGTTTAGGCCAATCTGATTAAAACATTATCTTTATTCCACTTCTTTATTTGTTCCATTGCGTATAAAGATCTGGTGAAACCCTGTAAGGGTTCACGTTCTGGTGACCTCTGATTTTCAGCCAATCAGTGGATCGGCTACAAAATCTTAGGGATGGAATTAACATCAACAACGTGTGTGACCCACAAGGTAGTTTTTGAACAGTGTTTGTTACATATTGCATTGCTATCACGTGCCTAGCCGAGGCACTGATAGGCTAAGGGAAATAACGGTTTCAGACGTCACCAGAACATGAACCCTTATGGGGCTTCACCAGATCTTTATCCGCAATAGAACAAACAGAGAAGTGGAATAAAGATATGGTTTTAATCAGATTGGTAATTTGGCTTTTGGACTGCTAAAACAGACTTCTTTTTAATTGTTCTTCCTCGTTAGGTATTGACCTCATAATGAGTAATGTCCTATTAGCAAAGCTAGCTATTAAATGTTATTCAATATTTGTCAAATGTATGAAATCAGTCATACCTTTTCAATAAAGTCATGTTTCGCATGAGTAAGATCAAACAGTTTTTCATCTGGAAAATTCAAATTTAAACGATCAATAATATATGTACACATGGAAATTCCACTGGAATGAAACATCTGCAGAATTCAAGTAGTATATTGCATACAGATTGTCAAAACCAGTACACTGAAACATTTACTCCAAACAAAACTATTTCCTTCCCTTCATACATCATAATGACAAAATACCAAAACATATCCTATCTGTATTTTAAGAAGATCTTGATCATTTCCTAAATACCCATGTGGAAATCAGATTTATCTGGGATTAAACTTCCAAATGCTTTAGTATCGTTTTACCATCACATCATAAAAAGTCCTCTCTACAGTAAAATTTGATCTATATCTGAACAGGCAAATGTCACTCCTTATACATAATCAGGGCATCGTGTGAACATAAAAATTGTCACTACCTCGTCATTATTTTGAGTGATTTCTGACATAAGAAGAAGTCGCTTTTAGGGTTTTTTCATACATATAATCAAATTATAAGAATTGACTGTGATAGTTTTTCTGTCTATTAATGTATAGAAAAATTATGCAAAAAAATTATAATATGCTTGAAAAAAATTATTACTATCATTGTTAAAGGGAAAAAAGTAAATAGCCATAACTGTGTTCTCATTACCTTCACCATCCTGTAAAGATTCTGCGTCATCACTTTCTTTCTTATTTTCATCCTCTGGTGACAAATCTAGTGATATTGGATCGTCACTGTTTGTAGAAGACATTTCATTAAATGTGGTACCAATACCTGATGAAGGTGATATCAATGTTTGCGAGGATAACTCACTATCAGGTGACAGACTTTGAAGGTCATCTAGGTTAATCCCTGAAGTTGATCGAGAAGGCGTTGGCGAAGCCTGTATAAATGAAACACCTTGATTTCAAATTTAAAACACTGAATAAAAAAATTTCTGGGTTTTCTATTATTTACATTATTCGTCTTTACAAGATTATCAATACTTTATATTTATTGAATTAGAATCATAAAATGTTAGTTGGTTTTTATTTAATGTCACTCTAAGATTATTTCGTTTCACTTATATGATGAGGGGGCAGGCTTGGTGTAGTGGCTTGAGGCACATACCACCAGAGTTCGATTCCTGGATCATGCCACAATGTTTAAAAGGTTGGTTACCTCCTGCTCCCATGTCGCGATATAACAGAAAAATAGTTGAAAGAGACGTAAAACTCCAATCAACCACTTATATAAGTGCCTTATTCACTGCATAGGAATTCATAACAATGCACCAGACCCACTTGTCATATTTACATATCGACTGCATTCCCTTATATGTAAGTCAGTAGGACAACTGCACTGCATTTTCCGATGTTTGCAGTTGCTGTCACACGACCAAACACATGTTGCCTGAGCATGGCAAAAAAATATGTACATGCATGATGTTATTCTGGAAGCACCTGCTCTAATGACAAGTACTGCAATCCTTAAGAACCAAATGCAAGATATAAGTTAAAACACCTGTGTTATTATAAAATTCGAGTTGAATTCAGGATTTCTTCTCAACTTCTAACTGACAGCTGAGAGGTTGTGTAACTGTTTACTGATTTGAACACCCCCTTGTAATTACTTTTTCCACATACAAAAAAAAGTGTATCAAGTGGGTTAAAATAAAGAAAAAAATGTATTTATACATGAATATAAGGATTGTTTTTCTTCTTTTTTTTTGAAGACATAGTGGTAGAGGTATGCTTTCAGTCGGCCTGCAAAATTCTTTGTGCTGCAAATACGAGTTTTAATAACACATCCATCACAATCAGTGATGGATTTTTTACATGCCAAAGTCTTCCAAGGCAAGGGGGCTTTGACTTTAATGTTTTTTCTGAAATGTAATCTTTCTACACTTTCATATGAGAAAAGATTGCTTATAAATTGATAGTCAAATTTTACTTTCCTTCTCACTAATAAATACTTTATGTCAGTCTCCCAAAAGAAAGCCCGCAAAGCTAAATTGGAAAGGTGCTTGACTGAAGACTGGAAGATAAAGTGTTTCAGTCTTTTCGTTGGTTCGTCAGTGTTCTGTCTTTGGCATGAAACAGCAAAAACCAACCCTTATGTAGACATGAGAGGTGCGAGACCCCTCACTGCATCAGGTGTGTCCACTGCATAGTGCTACATTTCAGATCGCACTTCATTTTATATAAGTGAAACAACCTTGATATGATATAAATGGTAAAACAAGAATCAAACAAAAATCCCCAGTAAGAATGTTTAGAATATGTGGTAGATGAAAATAAGATTTCAAAACAAAGATTTCGAACAAAATGAAGCCACAGTGTCAATTTTTCATTCAAATGGTCCAGAAAAAGTAACAAGATTTTATCAGATATTGACCATCTATAAAGGCAATCTGTTCCAAAGTTGTTACATATGCATTATGAATTTATTAATTATATATCATGGAAACATCAAACTTTCTTTTTTAAACTCTAAATTACATTAAACCAAAAGTTGAAAGTCCAATATTGCTAGTCAATGCTTTATAGTTTACTTCAAACATTGTAAATGTAGACAAATATTTTCTCTCAAACCTGCAAATCTGCCCACAATATCATTTCTTTTTTCTTTACATGTAGAACAATCTTATTTTTCTTCACGAAAACTTTTCCATTCTGTGCTTCTACTGGGTGTCTAAATTCACAATACCACTTATTTCCATCTGTTGATCAAAAGAAAACTTTATCAATTTAACAAGGCTGTAATTTTGTCATGTCAATGATTTTTCTATATGATGCAATACTTCATGAAATTATAGAATAACTGTACTTGAGAGATGACTGACTTCAACCACGCCCACTACTGTTTACATAATTTCATTGAAACATTATTGGGACACATACATTAACTTTTTTCTTCAGTCAGCATACATCTATCATTGCTTATTGCCATCAGCCTCTGCCGATTGTATATAACGATAGTAAATTCACTTTGAGAGCGCATGTGCAAACTCCATTAGCGTGGCATGTTGGGTAATAATTTTGTACCAAGAGACAGTATTAGCACATAATTCTGCAGTAAATATTGAGATTTCTTGAAATAAATTTTATAAAATGTTCACAATTTTTTAAAAAAATTTGCTCACTACAAAAACCAACTTTTTTCCGAATATTGACGAGAACATCCGAGAGACTTTCCTAAAAAGGAAAAAAGGCGCGGCTACTTTCCTAATAAGGAAAAATGAGGTGTGGCTTTAGAAATTTTAGCGGGAAAATTCACAACTGCGCATAAAAAGTTCGTTTTAAAAACAAGTACATGTAATTCCTTTTTGACCAACAACTTGAAGATTTAAAGCTATTCTGATTGCAACCTAAGCTATGCTTGTAATAAGAATAAGGTACACCAATTACATGCATTGCATTCTAAAAAGAGAAACAGAAGTAGGCCACATCATATCTTCACAACTTCTTCATTTCGTTACCTTTTTGAGCATGCAGTTACCAGTTAATCACTTCCTTGGTCATTAGATTTTAACTTGTTCACGCATTAAAGATGATTTATTTGACATCAATTGAATTGTATTCATATAGAGAAAATTTAAGATGAGATGCATTGATTTTAATCTAAAAATTTCCATTTATGTTTTTGAGAGATCGTATTCAAAAGCCTGAAGCTAGTGACATCTGCACAGGACTAGTCTATCTGTACTTGAACTAGCCCAGTTGACAAGTCATGCAATGAGCCACTATAGACATAAGCCCAATCTTACTAAATGCTACTTGTATTTTCGTCCTTCTACGATACTCTCCATGTACAAGATTTTACAATGGCCGATTCAAGGTCATCTTAGGATAATCTTTTATTACAGCCAATCAGAATTGAGTTAGAGATTGTACAGGTTCATTTTGCTTACAAATGTAATCTTAAGATCTCAAACTCAAATTCTGATTGGCTGTGATGAAAGGTCATCTTGAGATGACCTCAAATCGGCAGTTATAAGATCTTGTACATGGAAAGTATTGTAGAGGAACAATGTACAAATTGCATTTTAATACAACTGGACATAAGCCTTATGAACATACTGGTATAGGTTGTGAAAAGAACAACCCTGTCCTGGTATTCCTTCACTTTCATAATCAGTTTTCAATACGTTCAATGGGGTAAAAGTACACAAACACTTCAAAACATGTTCATTTACTTACTGACATCATCCCTTTTGTTTAGTAAAAGTTTAATCTGTTAAGTGATCTTACTAGCCCAACCAGTTCATGAGGGGCAAAGGTTAAATCTAGTCATTGATACATTCCACATACCAAATTTTTGATGAACAGAAAAATTCTGTCTTATAAGGGTCATATAATATATAGTAAGATTACAGCTATGAAACAGTACATGTAAATACATTACAACTCTGAGATATCAAACTTAGTTTTACTTACTTGGAAATTGAACATTGACATCAGAATTACTGAATGTTACATCAACACGTTGGGCATCTTCGGGGGTTATTTGAAGATTATCCAGCTTGAACGTTACATCAATGCTATCATTGGACTGCTTCCAATCAAACTGCAGTCCTGAAATTTAAACAGAATAATTCAATACTAGAATGAATGCAGCAAGGTATCATTATTTGGTAGGTAAATGTTCCTTCTTTTAATTTATCCGAACACAAATGAAATTCATTCATTGGTATTTTATGTCCCTTTCAAAAACTTCTCAGTTATATCGAGACATGGAAGCAGGAGATAACCAACCTCTTAAACATAGTGGCATAACCCGGGAATCGAACCCGGATGTTCTGCACCGCAAGCCAAGCGCTTAACCACTACACCAGACCTGTCCCGAATTCAAATGAAATATTTTGTTATTTAAGTAAAAGCAAAGGTTGACATTTGGGGTTGTACATGTATGTCATTTCTAATCATATTTTGAATGATATCACAACATAGAAACAGGAAGTTTTCAATCTCAAATACATAATGGCACAATACAGGAAACAGCATAAGAAAGGAAAAAGGATATTTGGATCAACTGCAGGATTTTATTGGATCAATATAGCCGTGATTTCACCAAGTGGACGCTAATGCTTTTTTTTTCTTCAAATCAGGTCCGTTATAAGGACCCTCCCAATGGAAATTTCATTGATTATTTCCCAAAATTCATCTCAATTTTTCCCAAACATCAATCTTTTAACATTATGCAAATGGGACAAAAAATTCCCAAATGAAAAGGTACAGACACTTTGAGAAACAAAGAAAAAAAAACCACTGGACACACCATGCTATGTCAATTCTTATCATCCATTAGGGCAGCAAATCTCAGATGGTCTCAAGACAATATGTCACCAAGACAACTTGTCGTTGTAATAAGATAACTTTACAACAAAAAAAATTATTACAACTCTTCACCACCAAGATGAAGTCATCAAGATGAAGTTAACATTGGTTTAGCTTAACAAAAGAAAAAAAATTTGTTTCCTGTTTTATAAATAAAGCCAAAACAAAGAAAAATATGTTTGTTTCCTGAAACTCAACCAAAGGGCTTTCGACTCTTTGCACCCTCCCCCCTGTCTTAATTACAACAATATAATAACTATTAATGTATCTAAGGGGGGGGGGGCGAAAGCCCTGCAACTCAATGGACAATACCGTATAAAGTCTGTGCTGACCAGAATTTTTCTCTTGAATTCTCACGATTGTGGATTTCTGGAAATGTGAATCACAGATTCGGTTCTATGTTTAATGGAGTCATGCAAATATCCGATTTAGTGCTTCGTTTGTCAAAGCATAGTAATTACTTTTCCCAAAGGGTCCCATCAAATTACCAAACTTCCAAAAAGATTTACACAACTTCAGATGCCTTAGTTTTATAGAAGCCATACATCAAAAATGTTTTTCAACCCCTCCTTTATCAGAAATTAAACTGTTTCCTATAGGTTATCCACCTAAATTTTGAGAATATCTTGCTGGAAGGGGGTCATACAGTACAGACCGGGTGGAACTTAATTTGCCCATTGGTCACAGTGGGCATTTTTAGAGTGGGCATTAAAAATGTCCACTGGACACAGTGGACATTCTTGTAAGAGCCAATTAGAATTAACATACAGTTAAGTGGACAGCTTGATAGCTCAGGTAAATTCCATTCCTAATGCCCACTGAAATTTCAGGTGAACTGCCCACTGTCCACAGACTGTAATGTAAACCCCCTCCTTCCCAATATTTGCCAAATTTCTAATGTAAGCAACAACACTTTTTCAAGTCCAAAAAACTTTTCATCAGCAAAATAAGATTAAAAATTCATAATTTACTGCTGAATCTGTCTTTTTTCAATAGATTAATCAAATAATTTTATCCAATCAGAGTCCCTGATACACTGAAATAGTAATCCCTCTCTCCATATAGAAAACAAGCCAATTAGACGTCTTGTTAATTACCATTATCTGACCCGCTCCTTGTGTTTCAAGGTTAGGTGATGGCTACACCATTTGGCAATTAAGTCCAATAGCTGTTTCAATTAAAAAATGTTAGCATGTGGAGAACAAGAAAATACTGGTAATAATATTAATAAATGCATTGAACGTAACATGGATCGATGATCTGTTCCAAAAATTCCATCCCATTAATTAACATAATGACTAGATCTAAATGTTTCTTGCAATGCAGCATGGACATCAGCACAAGTGATGAGGATTCTGAGGTGCAGAGTGGGGTGGGGATTACTGTCTGCAAAATGATGCAAGGCTTGAAGGTTAAATCCTTTGTATTTACATCAAAATGAAAAACTGACCATATGCAAGAGGCCCACAAGGTGGTCAGAAAGATCAATGAAGAAGTAAAACAACAAAAAGCTGTGAATACTGGAAAAACTGTTATCATGTACCACACTAAAGTCACAAGTCATGTACATATTACACACAAGTAGATATGGATATGCATACCATATGAAGAGTAAAGGTAATACAAATACATTTACAATTTCAAAGTTAAAAAATAACCTTCCTAGTGCCCTTCTTTTTTCTGAGATATAACATATATAATATATATATATATATATATTTTGGAATTACATAACGCGATTAATTTTTGATTCTGTCGATCTGTCACTAGAAAACAATAAACCGTCTTTTCTACAGATTGTGTTTAATTTGCCTGTTTGTTTGTATGTAGTCTGAATCATCACACGTTTGATTCTGCCCATTACATGGACAATTATGCAAATGTGCTGATGAATCAGACTAGATATAAACAAACCGTCAATTTTGACACAAGCTGTAAAAAAAAAAACTGTGTATAGCTTTCCAATGCCAATTAGGAGGTAACGTAATATTGCCAGGCGTCCGTATAATATTCATATACGTACAATATTTGCTCCTTACAATGATGGAATACACTGAATCTTTCCAGCCGATCCGTGTATCGAAATTGCAAGTTTACGATACGCAAGGAATTCTGGCCTGATCAATGCAATAGGCCATGTCTTGACATTTCGTGCACAATTAGCCTAATGTTACGTTACCTTTGACTTCATTAGATTTAACTGGAAAATGCAACAAAAAGTGCATAAAAATATGGACCTTTTTTCTTTTTGGCAGGATTCTCAAAAGACAGTCTCGTCTCATCTTGATTTTCTTTGTCGTTCATTTGGTCAGAGATCATGCTGTCACTGGCGTAATTGCCAATTGACATATTTACACAGGATTGGTTGTCGTTGCACACACATTCAGTGTGCTTTCTTTTTCTAGAATTTTCCTCTATTTTCGCTACCGTTCTGAATCGCTTTGTCAGTATAGTACTGCGCAAATAGAATGAAAGAACCTCGACCACGGTACAAGCTACCGATAGTTTCCTTTGCGACGAAATACGGAGAAACATCCAATGAAAACAATTGTAGCTTAAGATTTTTAGTCAGTTCGTTTAAAATTGCGTTCCTTCTATAACATTTCGAACGCTATGTTCCATATTTGTGTGACCATACAACGTAATGCTTATAAATATACGTTCTTGGTATGACATACCACAAGTGATTAATATTATTTTTACCATTTTAACATTTATCAGGGAGGTTGTTCAATTTTAAGGTATCATAAAACCTTTATTAATTAGATGTTCGGTTGAAGAGTGAACCATGTTTATCATGCTAAACCATAAATAAACATTCGCCTTCTTCCCATGTGATATATACTGTTGATTTGCAATGGATGCTATTATGCAGATACTACAAATGGCAATGAATGTGAATATTAGATGTTGGATGGAAGAGTGAAACATTTTATATCGTGCTTAACCCAGGGACAAGTATTCGCGAAGTCGGTGTGACGTCACTGTCTATATTGGTTTGTGTATGTAGCAGGAAGGTTGAAAAATCATTGGCCTGACCGGGACTCGAACCCAGAACCTTCCGCTAATTGGACGAACGCTCTACCAACTGAGCTATCTGGGCCGATGTTCCAGTCTGCCACACACCTCCCCTGTCAATTTGAGGTTTCCCCGAAACCTCACACCAAGTCCTCCTCACACAGTGGCATACAACCTCTGCCAACGGTTGAGAGTTTGTGGAACCTCCAAACTGTAGCAGGAAGGCTGAAAAATCATTAGCCAGACCGGTACTCGAACCCAGGACCTTCTGCTAACAAGACGGATGCTCTACCAATGGAGCTATCTGGGCCGATGTCCCAGTCTGCCACATGTAGATACCCGAGGTGCCTGGTAATAACACTTAGGGTAAAACTCAGGGTTTTTAGTAGGCGACAATACAACGTTCAGTTCTTCTGAATCAATTCCAAAGCGTTTTGCTCATAAAATACGATCGGAATGTGTAAAACATAAACTTAAAATTTACTTTGAATGGTAAAATATTTTAATTATTCTTTTTTACCAAAATCCTCTTGAAACACTTATTGCTCTCTATGATAAAGTCCGATGCCCCCCCCCCCCCAAATGTTCCGAATGCCCGTTAACAAATACCCGGATGCCCGACTTCGAGAATACACATATATAATGTCTCTGCTAAACCATAAATACAGATTCGTCTTCTTTACATATACACTGTTGATCTGTAATGGAAGCTAGTACGCAAATACTGCAAATGACAATGAAGGTGCGCTTTATTCACGTGGGACCGACTCCAGAAACTTAAGTGACCGGGGGGGGGGGGCACACAGATATCTAGGCCCTCAGCATCAATCCGTCCACAATTTCATACTGTCAATCTACATGTAGCTCCATTCAATCCAGCCCTAACCAATCCGTCTTCAAGTAATAGCATAGAATGTTATATCACTTGGGTCTCGAGTCAGCGAGCAAATAACATAGTATGTTTGGGATTATCTATCCCCTATTTGTCATACGGATTACGTGATAAGATCTCTATTCGGTCTTCTCGTCATACGTACAGAATTTCTTCCCAATTCTGACAGTATCTGACGTAAACACTTATGACGTCATCAAATAGGCTATTTTCAAATAACCGGAAAGGACAGTTAAAAACCTAGATATAACACGTCAGACTGCGGACAACTGACTGTGACGTCATACTTGTCAGAAGCACTGTTATGTATCCAAAGATAAGATTATTACGGCATAAATAAAATATCGCAAAAGTATGCAATGTTCGTAGTTTGGATATAACTCGAAAATATTCTATGGAATGTAAAGATGATGGATAAATCCAAACCATAAGTCTAAAAATCATGAAACCAGAGGACATACAAAATCAGTGAAAATGAAAAACAAGTGGAAAATAACAAAATATATCTACTTGAAGAGCATGTGTGAACCCCTGTGATGGAGTGAGATCAGGTGTTCGGGGAGAGTGAGCATCTCCTGCTTGCTAGCAACACCCGTCACATGTACCCAGTTGAAAGAGTCAAATCGTGTAAATTTCATATGGAGAAGTCAAAGTAGGTAACCTTCTAGTGTAGAAGGTGTCAAATCTGTGTAAAATGATCGGAATCGGTATCAGTCCAGAATATCATTTAAAAGACTGGATAACGAGATATCATATGGAGTAATAAGAGTCTCGTAACGACCGTAGAACTTCCTCAGCGACGTTGCTAGTCTAGCACATATATAACCCTGGTTGAGCAGCTTAGCTGAAAGTCGCCTAACCCTCAGAACAAAGTCATTGTAATTTGAACATACTCTGGAATAACGTATTAACTGAGATATGAATACGCCGTATGTGGGCAATGATGGAATGTTGCTACTTATGAAAGGAAAGTTTGTGAAATGGTGATTTCATGGGAAATTGGTGACGTCATAATTGTCTTACGCCAGGTATCGTCCTAAATGGGAAATAACTCTGTTTAACGAAAAGACACAATAGACGTTCCTAGTAGCTTTCGCATTTGCTGTATATAACAACATGCTTATTACAACACATTAATGTCATAGAATATTCAATGGGATGTACCGTCCCTTAGGCGGCGCTTGTGTACTATAAGTCAGTAACATCGATTGGAGTTAACTAGCAACCTTATGACGTCACAATAACGTACCATTGTTCTTCACGTCATTTTTGCGGGAATGTGTTTTATTTCCTCCCTAAATATCAGGACCGCAGTTAATGGCGGTATTGGGTCTTTTCGTTATGCAGAGTTATTTCCCATTTGAGCAGGTATCTGACGTCAAATCACTGTGACGTCATATAATTTCTATATCACTTCCCGTAATTTTACACCAGTTGTCATAGAACTGGTTGACGTCACAATGGTTTGACGTCAGATATCTGCTCAAATGGGTAATAACTCTGTATAACGAAAAGATTCAATTTCCCATTGCAAGTAAGCGCGCGAAAACGTATTAATGCACAATTACTCATAACGTTTAGAAGATACTCAGGCATTTCCTGACAAATAAATATGATTTTTATCTTACGGGATCTAAACCTACTGCGGAGAGGTCGAGGCACATCCTGGCATCCCCATAGTCTTACATGTATGATATTACAAGTTGTCCTGCCATATCCTAAAGATTACGCTTACGATTCACGAATTTCGATCATAGTTTTCAGGGGCGGATCCAGAAGTTGAAGTGGAAGAAAAAGGAGGGGGGTGTTGAAGGAGGCCCAAAGGGCCGACCGAAGGCACGAAGTGTCGAGAGGGGGAAGGTACGGGAGGGGGTCCGGGGGCCTCCCCGGGGTTTTTTATTTCGAATAAAATGGTACAATCTGATACATTTTTCTGTCTTGTTTTTCAATAATGACACAGGATGTTTTTTCTGTCTGCTGAAGAACAAAGCCATAAAATCATATCAAATTTGTCACTTTATTTCTTCATTATTAACTTTGATCTGGTGCCGAAATTGCATATATTTCGCATAGTTTCCCATAAAGTAAATTTAAAATGTCAGAATAAATACGTGTACATAATAATACTAATACTGCATATAGATGAGTTCTAAAATCTATCTTGATGTAATGTAATATATAGCAAGTATATTGATATAAATGATCATTGAACTTTGAACAAACATTTTATCTAACAACGAAGATAAATTAGAATAAAATTAATTACAACATTTTTATGTAACAACAAAAATAATCAGATTTAGAATGTATGAGTTACATGTACTTTCAAAGTAAGTACTATGCAGTCATATATGTAGCAGAAATAAATTATGCACAAGCATGTGTAGGTATGAAAAACTCCAAAATGTAACAAAAGGTTGTTCAAAACATAAAATAGAATATGATTAGACAAAAATTCGAACTTGAAGACATGAACTGACCATCGTCGAAAGGAAGAGGTAAAAAAAAAAAATAATAAAGAAGAAATAATAATAATAATAATAATAATAATAATAATAATAATAATAATAATAATAATAATAAAAAGGAAAACAAAGAAAGGTCTCAACCCCCCTAAATCCGCCCTTAGTTTCGAAGAAATGAAATTCAATGGCCAGTAAAGTAAAACCCAGCGGTATTAAAATGAAACTATACAAAATGATATAAAAGAATTTTTTCTTTATTTATCTTCAATTCTGACCAACGAAATTATAGATAATAAAAGGTCTTCTTCTTCTTCCAATACGAAGTGAACTCAATAGTTGAGCTTTATACTTCATGTGTAAAAAGGAAAACAAAGAAAGGTCTCAACCCCCCTAAATCCGCCCTTGGTTTCGAAGAAATGAAATTCAATGGCCAGTAAAGTAAAACCCAGCGGTATTAAAATGAAACTGTACAAAATGATATAAAAGAATTTTTTCTTTATTTATCTTCAATTCTGACCAACGAAATTAGATAATAAAAGGTCTTCTTCTTCTTCCAATACGAGGTGAACTCAATAGTTGAGCTTTATACTTCATGTGGCAGTCAAGGTAAAAGCCTCACAGAGCAATAGGGCAATATGATAAGTTTTTGTCCTTCAATTTATCAATTTAATTTGCTTCCTACACCCCTGTAGTTACTGATTTTCGTCGTGTAAAGTCAGAGACATATAACTATTCCTTGTTAAACAAATTGTTATATGTCTCTGTGTAAATTGTAAGCTCAGCGCTAATGTGTATAATTAAATTATCTTAGATCTACGAAACAGAATTTTACGGAAGGTATGAATGATTTTTGTTCGATTAAAGCCTTGAGAATTCTAGCCAATTAAATACATTGTAACAAAAGAGTAAAGGACATCCAATTAATATGGCGGACGAAGGAGGTAATCATACTTACTCAATGTCAGGGGCCTATTTTGATATCATACTTCCCTATTGATGGGAGATGAACATCATTCTTGAAAATCTTAAATTTATAGTATTACTATGTGCCTTCAGTTTAATGTGTCTACTCTCACGCGATATTTCCAGACGATCTCTATCCAATCCGTCCCCGGTGGCCTCCGTCCCCAAATTGGCCCAAATTTCATATATTCCTTTCAGTCCAGTCCCAGTTAATCCGACCCTAAACCAATACATCCCCAAACATTATAATCATTTACTTTGTAAACAGACCAATTAAGCATGTTGTGCAAAGCTCAAAGCTACGAAGGATGAATCGGATGCCAGTCACTTCGGCCTTTTTCCACCTCGGCCCCAAGTCACTTGGTCCTTTTCCCATTTTGACATTTTGCAACTTCGGCTCACCATAGGTAACATTTCGGCCTGTAGTACCGACTTTTCGGCCCATATTTTTTACGCTTTTTAAAAACATATTTTCATAAAGGGCCGAGATGTCTTGCATATAGGGTCTACATTATTTGACAATACTACACCGATGCACACTACTTTCAATGTAAAATTGCACACCGGTCTTCTGTCTTTTGGATGAGACAGTAAAAATCGAGGTCCTGTGTCACTGCTTCGGGTGGGTCAGTTGCAAAGGTCTAAATTGTATGCAATGTATCAGGTACATGTAGATGCTGTCACCAATTATGTGAAATATTCGTGGAGTGACGTAAAACAATAATCAATCAATCAATTCAATGTCAGATATTTTTGTTGTTTATTTAAGTACATGTAATATATTACTCATGCAGTCTATTGGACCACGTCTTCTTTACCATTCCACGCACTGATACCACTGCTAAAGGAGGAGGAGAAGGCTGAGTTGGTGAACATTCAGATCATATTAGTCAACAATTAGTCGGCCAAACTGATGAGGATTAAATTTATATGACTCTCTAGATACATATACACTGTTTGGCAGACAGTATGCAACTTAATTTTTTAATTAAAAGTGATAATCACAAGCAAACCATTCACTGCTATTCTCATTATTATAGTGATACTACATGTACCGTATATACTCGCATATAAGTCGGTTTTTTGGGAGTAAAAATTCGTGGTCGAAAAGCACTACCGACTTATATGCGAGATACTGACGGGGAGAAAAAAATCCGACCTTGGACTGAAGCCAAACTTTCCCGTTTATTATCAGATAATGAAGACATTAGACATGATAGATAACGTAGATGAAATTCCCGGTCCATACTACTTTAAAATACGATTCTATGACAATAAAATGTATATTTTGTGACAAACAGATTCTGTACTAAAAAGTCGCAATATATCGCTTATTGGTTGTTGAAATATCCATCACAAAAGGTAAAACAAATCCGCTACAGTGCGTCTACAGGTTTAGTGAGCCGTGACGTGATGGCCATTGATTAAATAACGGTCCGACACTAGAAGTATGTTAATGATACCGGTAGGTTTGTCGGTGTGGTAAAAGAGTCTTTGTCGGGTATCATTCACTGATTCATAGTAGAGTTTCACTGCGTTAATGAATTAATTACTTAATAGTTAAATAAACAAGCAATGAAGCCACGATCGTTTTCGCGGCCACAAAAAAACAGCCGTTGCCACGGCTACCAAATTATTCGAAAAGTAGTCAGTTAAGCTATGAAGTAACATCAGGTAGATCGTTTTATCTTAAATAATTACATCTTTTATATATCACGTTTTAAATGCCCCTCTATTGAATATGCCAATTAAATTCCCGTAGTGTGATTGCGCACGATCATCAGAGCGGGAAAATTCTCCCAAACCTTTGAATACATTTCTATGAATGAATGTCGGTTAACATGTACAGGCTTTGTTCACTCAAAAATTCCAACCGACTTATATGCGGGTCAACAACAAATCCCAGAATTTGAGCTCCAAAACGTACCCCCCGACTTATACGCGGGTCGACTTATATGTGAGTATATACGGTAGCCATAATATCTATGCTGTTTTAGAACATCAAAGTAATGTTTAAAATATTCTGACTGATTGGTACCTTAACTCGTTGTATCTCTATTGACCCTTCATACTATTCAACAGTTTTCTTTAAAAGAAATTGATGAAATTCAAAACCTTTGAAAACTTACATTTACGCAGCAAAACCTGCCCAAAATTCATATCTTGAATTTAATTTCCTGCAATTTGATTTTGAAGGAAGCTGTCAGACCATGTACGGACATGGAGACGTCTCACTATTATTTGAACATGTTAAGTTCATATACCACCAAGAAAATGTCTTTAGCAATAAATAACAGATTGTCATTTTCGATCATAAAGCTGCAAGAAAATTGGGCCTAAACATCTCTTTGATGGGGCCAAAAGGTAGGCAGAAATGTCTTTTAGCGAGGCTGACACATTTCGGGCAGATGTTGTAAAAGGCCGAAGTGACTTGGGGCTGAAATGGAAAAATGGTGAAGTGACTGGAATCTGATGAATCAGCTAAAGATCTTATCATGTTGAAGTGATTTGATGAACAAAGAAGGATGAATGCCGCTCTCGATCTGGGAAACCCAGGATTTACAGTCCTGCATGCTACCAAATGAGCTGAAGAGACATCCCAGTAGCCTAGTCTTATACCCACTACACATACCTGATTCCTCAACACCCTTCTCCCCTTTAATATTTTTGAGGAAGACACACCTCTCCTCCTGGTGTCCTTGAGACCTGTTCTGGCACACTTAACCCAAGGGAAGGGTCACCAAGCGCCCCCGTCCTCAATTGTACACCTCGTTGCCAGTGAAGTGATTCGATGAACAATAAAGGATGATGAACGCCGGTCTTGGTCTGGGGAACCCTGGATTTACAGTCTTGCACACTACAGAAAGAGAAGTCCCAGTAACTGAGTATTAAACCGGCTACACACACCTGATTTCCCAACAATGTAAACCGTATGAAAGATAGGCCCTACATGTATTATAGGGGACAGATCATCCCAAAAATATTACATCATATTGTAAAACAAAGGCTTCATGTTCAACTTTTTGTACAGCTTTTAACATCATTTTAGTATGATGTCACAATTCAAAAATTAATGTCACAATTAAAACCCAGGGAAAAGTAGCATTTGTACAACTTCCGACGTCACATATTACAAAATTAAGGACAGAAAAAATCAGTTCATCTGTTAATGGATTATTGTATGTATCTTGTGATTTGAGTCACACAGACAAGTATTTTTTTGTCAGTGACTTATGTATGTAGATACATGCATGACACAAAAAAATTGTGAACATTCTCATAGCACTTTAAAGAAGTCCTAAGTTAATAATGAATTTGTAATCTGAATGACAGATAGAGAAGCAGAAGAGAATAACTTCCCTCATGAAAATCTGAATTGAGTACTGATTGATCTTTGAACTTGGGTAGTTAGATTAGGCTTTCATCAAGCATTATGCTCATTTAATCGATAAAATCATAGGAAATTGTCCCTCAGATCAAATATTTAATTCATTCAGTTATAATTGTTATTTAACAGTACCTTGCACAGAAAAATGTGAAATAAATATTTAAAATAGAAATTTCTTTTTCAGCAATGGAGCTTGAATCTGAGGATAGTAGTGCAGTACAAACAGGAAATGTGAAGAAAAATATAAACATTAAGCTAAAGACCCCAACTAAATCTGGTAGAGGGCGAGGTCGTCCACGAAAAGATGCTAAAGCCAAGAAAGAAAATCAAGTTCCTCAAGATAGGCAGGAAACAGGTATAATATGATATATACATGTACAATGTACATGTACATGTACTACTGTTGTTTTATACATACATGTAGGTATATATGTTTACATTTATTCAAATTTCAGTTATGTTGTTAGAATGATTGACTTGACTTAAGTTAATATACAGTAAAACTAGTGATTTGACAACATTTGTTAACTTTAGATTGTTGATCACTAAAACCTTTTTTTGGAAGAGTGAGGAATGATGTTAGTTTTTTGTTGGTGATAAATAACAAGGATTGAAATAATTGACTTGCATATATTTGAGATATTTTGAAATCAGTGTGATAAAGTAAATCAGTTGATTATTGGTTTATAGATCTTACTCCACGATTATTTCATGTATATGGTGATGGCATCTGCCTGATGCATTGCATAGAAATTTATGCCTTTGCAATGGACCCACCCTAAGCACTGAATGATCTTTTATGTATCATGCCAACCATAACACAGGACTTTAGTTTCCACTGTCTCTTTGAGTCTTTCAAAAGACAGGAAACTGGCAGCAGGAAGTCAAACCCAGAAGGTTTCTGTCAAAATCGAAAAACGTCTCATTCATTAAGCTATATGTATACAAGCTTCATAAAGTGAAAAATGAGAAATTCCACCACTTGACTACATATGTGTAATAGTGTTGCTAAATTTTCTCTTTATGATTATCCATAGGCCATTATCCTGGAATATGGAAATCTTTTGTCCAGAGACATCATGAACATTATGGGAGGTGAAATGTGGTGCATAAAGTGTAAACAGTGATGTCTGGACCCAGTGGTCTTGTATCCCCTTCCCTTCCTCCATGCATTCTCTCCCTTAATAAAATCCAATAGCTTCTGATTATCAATAGTAAAATTTTTCATATTGTTGAATCCTAAGTAAAGACAAGACTAGATGGAGAATTTCTTGGGGATCTACATGTAAGAAAATGCCTCATTATATCCTTCATTTGTGCATGTTTACAGTAAATTTGTGAAATTTAAATCTATTTAGGATACCACTTCATAAGTAGGTGCCCTATATTAATTACTCTGTCTGTCCATCTGTCTGTCTGTCCGTTATCAAAAACCTTTACATTGGCCATATCTAATACACTGTCACAGGTAGTTGTGTTCCTTTTGGCATTTGTATTACAAATGTACTTATGACATGACCTTTCCATTGGTACCAAAATTTTTTATCGTGTGGTCTTGACAGTGCTCTTTAACTTGTATTTGAAAAACTTTAACATTGACCGTAACTATTGAACCGTTAGAAGTAGGGCGTTCCTATTTGGTCCTTATGTCAAGGCCTTTCTGGTGGTACCAAATTAAGGTTAAGAAAATAGTGACTGGCATCCTGCGGGGCCCTTCTGACTTTGTCAGTTTTTCAGTCACTCAAGAGATGTGCACTTTTATGCCCCCAGCATAAAAAAATTGCTGGTGATATTGTTTTTGTTTTGTCTGTTTGTGTCTGTTAAAAACCTTAACCTTGTGAACCATAAAAATAAAGTCTTCATTTATGGCATATGTACTCCACTAATTAAGCCCTTTTAAATTAGACAGAGGGAGGCCAAAAGCCTGTTTTATTGTTGGTTTTTGGCCTGTTTCTGTCTATTGAAATGACACCAATAACCTTGTGAATATGACGGTAAATTTTATCATGTATATGCAAAAATTAGATTTTCTGTCAGTTTTTTCTACATGTATGTCTTGCAAATTCTTAAGTTTGCCTTGAGAGATTTAAATGACATTATAACACATTCAGTACCCAGACAGACTTTTGTTGCCACCAAGGGCATCATGTTTCACAAACACATCTTGTTATGAAGATTTCTGGCTATGGTTTCTTAGTGTATGATGTTTGGAAACTAAAACAGTACAACTTTTATAGGATAGTTGCACATGGAGCTATTGCTCAACTTTCAGGAAGTAAAGTGACCAGGAAGAAGTGAGGACACTGGGCTAGATTCATCACAGATGTTGCAATTCTATATCAGTAAATGTAATATATAGTAAATTTGGATGTTTCCTGCATTATAGAATCAGAAATGGACCAGACTTCAGCTGGAGATGATATGTTAGAACCAACCATTTTCAAACAGCCAGGGGAACCACTTCACCAGAGTCAGCATCTACGCTGGAATCATAAGGTGGGTGGTGGATGATTTGTCTGCAGCATGCATCGTTTTTCATTCCAGGGCATATATGGATATGGGGAAGGAGTGGATTTTTCCACTGTTTTTTTATGCAGATAGTTTGTAACAGCCAATTTCATTAGCCTATCTCAAGCTCAGTGGCATAGTGTCATGATAACGTCACACAAAGTTTCAGGAAGAATTGAAGCATTTTCCTTTTCCTACACATCGAAATAAGTAGAAAGGGTGTACAGTGCATCAAAAAAGGAATAGCCTCTACTTTCATAGGATTTGAGACATTAAATGCCAGATTAATGGTCTGTAGTAACTTAATTTTGGGAACTTTAAATCCCTATTTACAACTTGAAGAAGTTGGTTGATACATGTATTTGATTATATATTAAGTTAACATAAGGGAGTGTAGTGACTGTCTTACATATTGATTGATTGATTTTTGTTAACGTCACACCACGAATATTTCACATGTATGGTGACGGCATCTGCCTGATGCGGGGCATACAAATTTTTACCTTTGCAACGGACCCACCCGAAGCAGTGAGGGATCTTTAACGTACCATGCATACCACGACACAGGGCCTCGGTTTTTACTGTCTCATCCGAAAGACGGGACACCGGCATGACCAGAGTGGGACTCGAACCCTGGCCTCCCGATCAGGAGTCCAGCGCGATACTACTAGGCCATGCCGGCTTCTGTCTTACATAAAAAATCCAAAGAATTATTACATAGGAACTGAATTTTTAGATAAACTAAACTAATCTTAAGATTTTGTTTGTAAAGACATTGCTTGTTTGTTGTCTTTTAGCCATACGTTATGTGTTTTCATTAAACTTGTGATCCTCTTCAATAACCAAGGTACCTTATCATCCAAAAATGGCCAGAAATTGGGCCCTCTTCCACCTCTCAGAGATAATTTTTTTCCTTTTATAGGTCTAAACATTTACCTTTTAAAGAAAACAACATCATAGACATAGATTTTGAAATATTTTTAAATGTTTGAAATATTAAAATCATAAAGCCTTTTCTAAGGTTACCGGGTATTTTGATCATGAAGCTTTCAGGAATGGAATGGTGAAATTTTGATGTGGGTCATGCAGTAATTGATAGAAACTGTGCTAGTGGTAGCATAAATTGTTCAATAGCTATTTGACTAATGCCATTAGCCATGTATAAAAGACAAAACAACTTATAGAATTTTAGAAAATTTAATATTGAAAAAATAACTAATAACTGGTTTAAGAATAAAATCTCAGTACACAAATCATCTATAAATTCATAAATCATATCATCATTTTAATTTTAGTTGGAAATGATAAAATGTAAAATCATATTACAAAAATCTTTTTCTTAATCAGTGGTTCATTTTGTTCATCTGTTTTCACAGATTCTAATGATGGGGTGCCGCTCAGCGATTGTTTCAATCTGATTAAAACTACATCTTTATTCCGCTTCTTTATTTGTACAGGCCATTGCAGATAAAGATCTGGCAAAACTGTGTAAAGGGTCATGTTCTGGTGAACTCTGATGATGTTTTGGTCATAGAAACAGTTATATCCCATAGCCAATCAATGACTTTGCTAGGCGCGTGATAGTGATGCAATATGTAACAAACACTGTTCAAAAACTACCTTGTATGTCACACACACACTGGGGACATTTATTTTATTTGTAGGAATTTGTAGTCAAGTCACTAATTGGCTGAAAATCAGAGTTCAGCAGAACATGACCCCTTACAGGATTTCACCAGATCTTTATCCGCAGTAGGACAAATAGAGAAGTGGAATAACGATACAGTTTTAATCAGATTGCGATTGTATAAACCCTGAAATGATGTCAATGTCACAAATGATTATAACAATATTTTTAAAAAAATTGTAATCTCTGTTAGGAATCGAACTCGGGACCTTTGGTTTTGCAGCCCATCACTCTACCAAGTGGGCTAAAGGGAGTTCCCTCCAGCCGAGTTAGTAACAAGTGAATCAAAAAAGCAGACACAGGTGACATATTCCCCCTCCATGAAACTATCTTGTCATTGAGATACTGAGCTGAAGTCGACCTTTTGCAAGTTGACAAAGATTTGTTATGCCAACCTGAGTCCCTATGTGGGCTCAAATTTCACCGAGGACAGCAGACACCGGTGACATCAGACTTTGTTTAGCCATGTTCACTGTTCAGGGTGTTTAGAGATGGTTTACATTGCCATCACTTTGAAGCTTGAGAAAGTTGATATCAATAGTAACTGAATTAAAGCATTGTGATGACCATAATTTATGCTAACGATTTAAACAGAAAAAACTGAAAAATCAGACTTTTTTAACTTACAAAATATGTTTGCCAACTTGATGCTCATGTATTAAAATCATAAGGCATAAGATTCTAAGCAATTCATATTGATAATTTCCCTTGAATTTCCTTAGATCAGACATTGTTTTTACTGGAGAACTTTCTAGGTTGCTTTCTAGGAAAAACAGAGTTGAACATATACAAATTGTTTTATGCAGTAAACATGTGGGTGTGAGTGAAGTTGATCATGTAGAATTATTATTTCAGGTAAACCTGCTGGGTGAGAAGGTAGTTGACCCTTTGATACACTGCTGTGAGAAATGCTGTTTACCAATCCTAATCTATGGCAGAATGGTATGTCTTTGATTACAATATACAGATGGACAACTGTTACGAATTTTTCTATTTACTTCTTTTTATGAAGCAATATCTACCTCTAATTAATTCATTCATAATAACGGCATGTTCTTATGTGTTCCAGACTTAGATAAGTATGTGCTGCCAAAAGGATCCTTACTAACTCTCAGTTTTATAAGATATAAACATGTTTTCCATGATATGAAATCAACAGAAAGTTTATGATCCAGCTTTCTCTTTTTACATGTGGCGTTTTCTGTGAAACAAGAATTGGAAAATGTTTAAATTTGTTTGTGAATGAAATAATTGCTTTTTCCAGATTCCTTGCAAGCATGTGTTTTGCTATGATTGTGCTCGACTGACAGAGAAAGCATGTGGAAGGTAATATTTTATAAGTAGAAATTGTAGTGCAAGGCCTCATGAAGGAAGTAGACATTTTTATGATGAATCAGTATTCATGTTTAGACTTTAAATATGACTGTACATGTGTATTAAGGGTAAAATAAAACCAGCAGAGTTTTAAAAAAAAATTATTTGAAGAGGTGATTTAGAAATTTGCGGCGTATCATTTTGCGCGCTGCATACATGAATGTGAGTAGAAAATTTGAGATTAGAGGAAATTCAAACCGGCGATTTCTGTCATTTAAAGCAACAATATTTCGCTGGATGCCAGCTCTTATTGAAATCCCAGAGCCAGCATACTTCTGCCAGGAGCGTGCTTTTTAAGAGCCCAAAAGTCCTGAATGCTAGATCAATCAGCAACTCATCCTGTTCTGTGCTTAAGATAATGTTGGTGTGGTCAGAGTAGACAGTTTCACTTAAATATCCCCCACTGCTTCATGTAGGTACGTTGCGAAGTTTGAAATTTCTGCACCATGCATCAGGCAGATTCTGTCTTTCTGTAAGTGAAATAGTCTTGGTTTGATATAAAGCAAACACATACATTGCATTTGCCACCATCTAGGGGTATGAGTGCTTTACAAACGCAATTTGTCTTAATATGTATGAAAGCTATCACAAGCACTTGTGTTTCAAACAGGTAGTCTCTCTCTTCTGCTTTCCCACGGAGGCAATGCTAAAAACTTGTTTAGATACAACTGTATTTATTATAGTATATGAAAGAGAACATCTTAGAGGCACATGGGTTTGGTGCCTGTTAGGGGTGCAACGATACAATACATATCGCGATACCAGTGCCACGATATGATACATATCACGATACGGTTTTTGTACTGCAGAAATAAAGAGAATGGCCAAAATGGTCCCAAATTTTCGACTTGAATGAGGCCGGCTGATCCTCCAACTCTACCTCGTTCGCTGCCATTTTGTAAACAAACTTCAGCGGACTCGGTAGAGACCAGATAAAAATGTTTGACCAAACAAATACGGAAGTGAACTGTTGCTGTACCATCGCTTTAGCCCCCATACCGTGAACCGAACTGTGGCCCTATATACCGAGGTATACCGTAAAACGATTTATCCTTTAACCCTTAGTGCCTGTGAGCTTGCATCAGGTTATTATTCATCCTTTACTGGTGGCCTAATTTGTTATTAAGTATTTATTTTGAGAAAATACTGTTTTGAGAACTCATCATACCAAGTAAACAGATTTTATTGAAATTAATCACCACAAAAATTTCTTGATTTACGGTATATGATTTTGATTGATAAGGTAGTGTTTCTTTCAGATGTGAAGAGCCTGTATCGAGAATTGAACAGTCTGCCCTGGGAACAGTCTTCATCTGTAATTATGGAGGTCCAAAGCATGGTAATGAAGGATGTCGTAGGACGTACCTCTCCTCTCGTGACCTTCAAGCACATGTGTACCACAGACATCTACGTGAAGCTCAGCAGGCTGCTGCCATCAAGCCTGCACCTAAACCTATAGGACAAGCTGTTACTACCCCTGCTCTGTCTTCAATAGAAAAATATAGCACATCAAAATCTAGCACTAAGCTTGTGGATCCTGGCTCAAACCTTATCGAGCAATATACCACTGCAGCTGGACGCCATAATATACAGGATATTGGACTAGGGCAGTCCAGACAAGGAGAGCCGTCCAGATTGTATCAGCCGCAAGCCATGATGTCTCAGTTGCCAACTATGGGTACAGCGCCTCCTATGATAAATTCAGGCCCTCCACCGCAGATGCCCAATACCTCTCAGCCTCCTCCGTTAGGTTTGGCTCCTCAGCTGAGTGTTACTCAACATGATGCTTACATGTCCGGTGTAATGGCCGGAGGACGGACCAACTTGATCACTATACAGGTCCAAGACGACACAGACTACCGTCGCCGTGAACAGCCCAACTACATGCAAGCAGGTGTTGGGGGAATTCCCCCAGTGACATTTTCTACTGCTATCCCTCCCCCAGGTGGAAACATACCGCCTTTACAGGCCAACTTTCCCTCATCTATACATCCATCTTCATCCTTTTCTATACCCTCTGCTTCAGTTCCACCCCCTTTTTCTTCACCCCCATTAGGACAGAATTCATCTGGTAATATGTCACATCCCCCTCCTGGTGTTCCTGGCCCTAATCTCACAGCTCCGCCTCCACATTTAGGTCCTAGGATGCCAATGCCCGGGTCGCAGCCTCCAAGGTTTGGGTCACAAGGGCACTTTGATGACAAATATGGACAACCACCCCCAGGGGGACAAAATACAAGAGGTCCCTGGACAGCAACGCCCCAAAGGGGCCCTCCTCCACATGGAGGGAGTGGGGTTAGGGGCCCTCCCCCGCAGTATTATTAATAACAAGAATTGTAATACATTGACATTTTCATTGTGCTTCTGTTGTTATTTGTTTGTTAGTGACAATGTCAAATATTCATACATGTTAAGAAATATCAAATTCTCCATGATGCTTGTACAATGGGGTAAGGGTATTGCTAATGGTTGTTTTTAATTTTGCACATAGATGAATTTCACTCTAGAGGTAAAAAATAAAAATAAATATTGTGAAGAAAATGAAAGATTTGTTTTTCATACCCTTTATTAAACTAGCAAGAAGTGATGTTACTTGATTTTCTGGGATTTTTATTCAGTTCTGCTAGATTCTCGAATTATCACACTTTTTTACTGAAAAAAAGAAAGATTTGAAGAACAAATCATTAAATATAAGTATTATCTATACTCACTGCCTTACAAAATTTATATCAGTTTGTGTTTTGAGGGTTTCTATAAATGCTTTAAATTCATTAATAAGCTTAATACATGTCATTATATGCCTGTGAACAATTGAGACTAACAAGAATGTGATCTTTCTGTTATTATTGAGTTTCCTTTGGAATTGAAAGTAAAAGAGTATTTAAGAATAATTGAATAAATTATAAAAACTTTCTTATTCTTCCATTGTGTTTTGTGCCTTTCTGCTATATAAATGCCAGACTGTATGATTTATATGTTTTTGTATTGTTCCATTTACTTGATGATTCTGAATGAAATATACATAAAATGTGTGACTTGGTAGATTATATACACATTATGAAGCCAGAAAATCTAAATATCATTGGATAGATTAAGTCTTATAACAGATATGATTGCATGTATCAGACGTTCATTATGTAAATTAAATGTTTATGAGGTCAGGTTAGTGGGGTAATATTGCTGTGGTAGGTAAATTATCCTGTTGGCCATCTTTGCATTCGGATAACATAAAAACTGAGGGGCCGTACCATTGTATGCATTGGCATAGGTCAGATATTTGAGGTCATGGTCCAAGTCATTGCGAGAGCCATAGAAGTGAAAAGGTTACAGGATGGTTTGAATAAAAATCAGTCGATTACCCGGTACTTCGTATTCGATTTGAAATATTGAGTCATAGCTTTACAACTGCATGTTGTGAAAGGTATAAAACAGTGGCGGATTTAGTGCCCTTCCCCCTTTTGGTCGCATGTTTATGGCTGAGAAGTTTGGATAATACCCATTTGGGCCCCCTTTTCGGAAATCCTGGATCCGCCACTGTAAAGGATGATGCTGGAGGGAATGTTTAAACATAAAAGCAAAGAAATGCAGCAGTAGTATTTTTAGGTCGCCGGGACGAATGTCCGGAGAGCTACATGTATTGTTATACCCCTGGCGTTGTCGTTGTTATCGTCATCCGTAGACAAAAACCTTTAACCTGGATCATAACCTTAGAACCATTAGAGAAAGAGCTTTAATATTTCAATGAGTTTCCCTTGTGCCAAGACCTTTCATTGGGTACCAGAATTTTTTACCTTACTACTTTGACCTTGAAGTTTGACCTACATGTACTTTTAAAATACTTGAACCTTGGTCATAAAGTATAAAGAGTAAGTGATAGGGCTTAAATATTTCATGTGCGTATTCCTTATGACCAGATCTTTCATTACGTATCAAAATTTTCTACGTTTTGACCTTTACCTCTAAGATTGACCTACTTGCACAAACATTTGCAATTGAAATTTGGTTGCTTTCGGCGAGCTCTGTAGTCTTCCGAAAACTCTTATATTTATTTCACTGCAATAGCCATAGCTTTAAAATTTCTATTAAATGATGTATATTTCTTTGTTCGTCTATCAAACCAAATTTACGGAAAAAATGTCTATTGAAATAGAATCATTCTCAGTTTAATCCCAGATCTTCTTGACTATATCTACTTCATTGAAATACATGTACTTCATTGAAAGTAGGATTATGTATTCTTTTGTATATGTAGAACATTTTAAGGTATTGTGGCTGTGGACAAGCAGTGGCTGATCCAAGATTTCCCACAATGGATGGGGGCACTTGTGAAAATCGAGTATTGGCCAAAGTACCTGGTCATTTTGGGTGCAAATCTGGAGTTTTACTCATATTTTTGGATGTTTTCATCTATACATGCCTTGTAAAATTGTGTCCTCTCCCCCCTCAAAGAAAGGGGGGGGGGGCTCTCTTAATCCGCCAATGATAAGTTCATTGGAGGCATGGTCTATGTTGTTTTTCTTCGTTGACCATTGTAAAATTTATAAAGTAGGGACATCGGATGGTCTCATGTGATTCTGTATTCAGGTGCTTATCCACTGCCATGCTTAAATTTGAATCCATGCCCGTTTGTTTCTGCATCACTTAAACCGGACCCCTATCATTATATCTGTTTTAGTGTTTGTGATAAAACAAAAGTAAAATATATCAAGTGGTTAGGTTCCCCAGTGTACTTACAGAGGTTTTGTGGTTCTCTATCCAGTGGCGGATTTAGAGGGGAAGCCCCTCCCTTTTCCCAATATTTACAAGAAATATAGTTAATAAGATTGAAAAAGAGGTCAAACAATATGAGTAAAATTCAAGATTTGGCACCAAAAATCGCTGAGTATTTTACCCCATACTTGACTTTCACATTTGAGCCCCCTTTTCGGAAATCCGGGATCTGCCACTGCTACCCGTACTTTGGTCTCCACCATCGCTGAAAACTGGCTACCACCAAATTGTATACATAATCAACGTGGTGTGGGCTTTAAATTAAGGAAAAAGAAAGAAACGAAATCAACTAAGTTGTTTTAAGTGTGAAGGGAAGCCTATTGATCTGTATGATACTAGAGGTGATTGATGGCGCATTGTCTTTTTGTAATGCGGAGTAATAAATCTTCAATGAGTGTGATGCAGTTGATGGTAGGGTCCGTTAGGTCATCAGTATAAATATAATTCATTCTAGTTCTCAAAGTTTGAAGTCAATGTTAACAGAACGAGGCGAAGGAGAATATTTTATCAATTGGAAGTGATGGGTACTACATTTTGGGGTGGAAGGTTAAATGATGGATCACAATGATGCTAATCAAAGAACCGTCTCCTCGTCTAGGGGTGTTTATTGACCGGACTATTGATGGTCAGCTGTTTACAAGATCGTAGGAAGCAATTCGAAAGTGAGGGTTTTTAAAACTTTTATTTCGTTTCGTTTCGTAACTTGATAAAAATCAGCTAATGATCGGTTAAAAAGTGTCCCCCCCCCTTCCCCAGTTTCTACGGCCCAGGTTTATATAAATGAATGAAAAGACCATGCTTGAGTCAGTAAAGAACGGTATAAACAATGCATATATTGCAATTGCACAACAAAATAAGAATAAAAATACCACGTCAAATATTCATTTTATTTCCTACTATTTCTTCTGTTTCATTAGCGAAAAAATGATGGTCTCAAATTTCAGTCATGATTTGTTTTATCGAGGTCAGTTTTGGACTTGAAAATTTATAAGATGGAAAACTTATTCCATTTGTTACAGCAAATTTATGTATATACAACTGCTCACTATGCTTTTTAACACAAACACGCACACGCGTTGTATACGATCGAGTATAACATTACAAGAATGTTTAGGGAAAAACTTGAGAGAATATTCTGAAACCTTATATCAAATATGTGGAGATATATTTAATAAAACATTCAACAAAAAGCATATGAACAAATCAAGTTTTACAGAATAGGAATTCTAATTCTCGACCGAATTAAACTCTTATCATTATCATCATCATGATCGTCATCATCACCACCACCACCACCACCATCATCATCATCATCATCATCATCATCATCATCATTCTATATATTTCTATATCATCACAAGCTAGTGTAGCTCATTCAGTTGCGTGTTTGGCGCGGGGGTCAGGAGTGGCACGGGGCCAGGAGATTTCGTGTTCGAATTTCACAAGTGACCTGTCAGTGTCCTATTTTTCAGATGAGAGTGAAAATGGAAGCGTTGTGATACGGTAAACACGGATGCTGTGGGGATCCTCATCGTTTTTCATGGGTCCTTTAAGCCGGTATTTTCATGTATTAGATATTTTGTGTGTGAAATTACTTTGATGCAATGTCATTTTGTGAAGGGACAACTTATTTGTCAGATTCCGATTTACAGAATTTTAAATAATGTTGAACGAATGAGTATAAGAAACACCGTTGAGTTGGCGTTATTGTTTCTTTATTTTGTATTTGTTTGGTTGGGGAATTTGTTATTCATTTTTGTTTTGTTTTGGTTGATCTTTTTTTTTTTTGGGGGGGGGGGTTGTTATTTTATTTTTTATTCATTTATCTAAGCATTCATTTATCTATTTCCTCCTCCTCTTCTTCTTGTTTTTGTTTTTGTTGTTGTTTTTTTTTTTTTTTTTTTTTTTTTTTTTGCTTTTGCTTTTGCTTTTGTTTTGTTTGTTTTGGTTTTAGAAATAGGAGATGGAAGCAGAGATCACGTACGCAAAAATTGTATTCAGTATTACAGGTACAACTCTTCTCAACACAATCGTGCAGTCGTACTAATATCTTTGTGTATAAGCAATCCAGGCTGTTGAGGGGGAAATGTTCTTCGTATTTTTCATATGTTTATTTTCACATAATGAATTGAACATTATTAAGTTTTAGAACAGAGGTTTCATATTCTATACATCTAATTAAAAGACAACACGGTCGTCAAAGAATCCATATCCATGACTGCCAGATGGTCTACAGAAATCTTTGATGTAAGTTTTCACTTATTTTTGACAGAGCCCCTGATTTCCGTTTAGATTTTGGCATCTAGTTTTCTGTTGAATGAAAGGTAGCGAGTGATTGCTCTCATAGTGAAGGTAATTTTGTATTTTTTTTTCACGCAATCGTTTATAATTCCTCCAAGAAGCCGTCTCTTAACACTGGCAGCTTGTTAATGGCATATAGTAAAATCTGGTGAGAAAATCGGTGGCATTGTTACTGTAGAATGATGGATTGTCCATCATTGATTTATACAAAAAGTTATTTCAAGGTTTTAATTTGGAGTATTAATTATCTGTCGGCCTTTATCATTTATATTATTTGTCAGCTTCTTGAATATTTATAGGTTCACCATACTGTCGTATCACCATACTATCGTATCACCATATTGTCGTATCACCATACTGTCGTATCACCATACTATCGTATCACCATACTGTTGTATCACCATATTGTCGCAACACCATACTGTCGTATCACCATACTGTCGTATCACCATACTATCGTATCACCATACTATCGTATCACTATACTGTCGTATCACCATACTATCGTATCACCATTCTGTCGTATCACTATTCTGTCGTATCACCATACTGTCGTATCACCATACTATCGTATCACCATACTGTCGTATCACCATACTGTCGTACAACCATACTGTCGTATCACCACATTGTCGTATCACCATACTGTCGTATCACCATACTATCGTATCACCATACTATCGTATCACCATATTGTCGTAACACCATACTATCGTATCACCATACTATCGTATCACCATATTGTCGTATCACCATACTGTCGTATCACCATACTATCGTATCACCATACTGTTGTATCACCATATTGTCGCAACACCATACTGTCGTATCACCATACTGTCGTATCACCATACTATCGTATCACCATACTATCGTATCACCATATTTCGTAACACCATACTGTCGTATCACCATACTGTCGTATCACCATACTATCGTATCACCATACTATCGTATCACCATACTGTCGTATCACCATACTGTCGTATCACCATACTATCGTATCACCATTCTGTCGTATCACCATACTATCGTATCACCATACTATCGTATCACCATACTGTCGTATCACCATTCTGTCGTATCACCATATTGTCGTAACACCATACTGTCGTATCACTATACTGTTGTATCACCATACTGTTGTATCACCATACTATCGTATCACCATACTGTCGTATCACCATACTGTCGTGTCACCATACTATTGTATCACCATACTGTCGTATCACCATACTATCGTGTCACCATACTGTCGTATTATCATACTGTCGTATCGCCATACTGTCGTATCACCATACTTTCGTAGCATCATGTAATCATAACCCTGTTTTACCATCGTACAATCATATGACCATATCATTGTACCGAAATAGAACCAAACCACCGTACCATCATACAACCAAAATGCCATACTACCATACCATTGATCCACCATACCATTGTGTCATCGTACTATCAAGGGGCAATCTTGGTGTAGTAGTCAAGCGTGTGGCTTGTGAAGCACAAGACCTGGATTTAATTAGCTGATTGCGGCATTATATTGAAAAGGAAGTTGGTTACCTCTTGCTTTCATGTCACGACTTGACTGAAAAATCGCTGAACGATTTTAAATCCCAATCAACTTACTAATAAATCATACCATCAAACCCCGTACTATGATCACACCGTTCAATCATATGACATTATAGTCATACCGCAACATTGCCATACTGCCACACAGTTATAGCACTATACTATCATTATAATGCAATACTGTCATACCATCCTACCGCCATACTTTCATCGTCATCATAATGCCATACTGTCATATACCATCCTACTGCCATACTTTCATCATCATCATCATAATGCCATACTGTCATACCATCATACCGCCATACTCTCATCATCATCATAATGCCATACTGTCATATACCATCCTACCGCCATACTCTCATCATCATCATAATGCCATACTGTCATATACCATCATACCGCCATACTCTCATCATCATCATAATGCCATACTGTCATATATCATCCTACCGCCATACTCTCATCATCATCATAATGCCATACTGTCATATACCATCATACCGCCATACTCTCATCATCATCATAATGCCATACTGTCATACCATCATACCGCCATACTCTCATCATCATCATCATCATAATGCCATACTGTCATATACCATCCTACCGCCATACTCTCATCATCATCATAATGTCATACTGTAATACCATCATACCGCCATACTCTCATCATCATAATCATCATAATGCCATACTGTCATGCCATCATACCGCCATACTCATCATCATCATCATAATGCCATACTGTCATATACCATCCTACCGCCATACTCTCATCATCATCATAATGCCATACTGTCATATACCATCCTACCGCCATACTCTCATCATCATCATAATGCCATACTGTCATATACCATCATACCGCCATACTCTCATCATCATCATAATGCCATACTGTCATATACCATCCTACCGCCATACTCTCATCATCATCATAATGCCATACTGTCATATACCATCATACCGCCATACTCTCATCATCATCATCATAATGCCATACTGTCATACCATCATACCGCCATACTCTCATCATCATCATCATCATAATACCATACTGTCATATACCATCCTACCGCCATACTCTCATCATCATCATAATGTCATACTGTCATACCATCATACCGCCATACTCTCATCATCATAATCATCATAATGCCATACTGTCATGCCATCATACCGCCATACTCTCATCACCATCATAATGCCATACTGCAATACCATCATACCGCCTTACTCTCATCACCATCATAATGCCATAATGTCATACCATCACACCGCCATACTCTCATCACCTACATAATGCCATACTGTCATGCCATCATACCGCCATACTCTCATCACCATCATAATGCCATACTGTCATACCATCATACCGCCCTACTCTCATCATCATCATAATGCCATACTGTCATACCATCCTACCGCCATACTTTCATCATCATCATAATGCCATACTGTCATACCATCCTACCGCCATACTCTCATCATCATCATAATGCCATACTGTCATACCATCCTACCGCCATACTCTCATCATCATCATAATGCCATACTGTCATACCATCATACCGCCATACTCTGAACATCATCATCATAATGCCATACTGTCATATACCATCCTACGATCACTCTTACATACCACCATACTGTAAAAGCCATTATACTCCAGTAACACCATACCATTATAACACCGCATCTTCATATACCACTGCGCCACCACACACTACCATACAACCATTCTATTATACACTTATACGATACCTTCATACCGCGCCAACGTTTTACACTATGCCATTGTTAAATGAAGCCATGAACGTTGCAGTCATATAAACATATTGTCTCCACATGGCAATACTTGGATGTTTTTATGCAGATCATGTGTTGAAACAGGAATTTGGTAGCATTATTACAGACGCAGATTTATTTGTTTAATTGACCTTTTTTATTGTTCTTAGAGTAAAATGACAAAATTGCAGCAGATACTTAGATATACTTTTATCATATTCTAACTTCCTTTCTAGTGTTGATTTCGCTGTAAAACAGACCGTATGATAATAATAATAATATTCCTTCATCACTCAGGGTCGCGAAAATTATGGATTCAGCTCATGCGCGGATACAGAGGGGGGGGGGGTTAGGGGGGTCTGGACCCCCCCCCCCTGGAATCCGAAAATTTTTCCAAAAAAGGTCATATTTGGGCATTTTTGGGGTTGGACCCCCCCTCGTCTAAGAGAAAAAATCACCTTTTTTGGTTGGACCCCCTCTGACAAAAATTTCTGGATCCGCGCATGCAGCTGTGTAACAAAAGACTTCCAAATACATTTATTCAACAAAGGTTGAAAAGTACTGTCGTCATTAAAGTGCCCCTGTGAAATACTTTAACATCCAACCTTGATAATCACTGAAAATGTTAATATTTATTAAGAGAATAAAGCTTAATTTTACGGATCACTTTCATCCTACATTTCAGTGTCTAAAAGCCAGCAAATGACTTCTACGGCTTCTTACTAAATTTCCAATCTTTTTCCAGGAGGGGAGGGGGCACGCCCACGGACCCTCCCTACACAAGTTCGCGCTTACGGCACTTGCATCCGTCGCATTCACCTTTAAATCATACACATTATTTTTAGTCCTAGCTAACCCACTGCCTTGCAAGCAAAGGTGGTGGTATATATGAATCATTCTGTCCGTCTTGTCTTCTCTTTATACGTCCGTTTAAGGAAATTTTCACATGTTATTTTCATATAAAACACAACTGCTGTTTTCTGTTGATCTGATTGATACTTCACTAATGACGGAAGGGTGTGTTATGGCCTTGACAGTGATACCTTTAAAGTTAAGGTCACAGCGAACCCGGTTAAGAAGTTTTAAAATAAAAACTATTTAACATATTAAAACAACTTGATATGGATACTTTACACAGGAAGATCAAGGTCACAGTCAAGGTCAAATTTTGTTCAGAATATGATCATATTTGGTACACACAACAATATGACGTGTAGTCATCGAGTTTTGGCAAGGCCCTGACACAGGGCCAGACAAATTTTACATTCACTTATTCAAAATAATAATTATAATGAAAAAAAAAAAGATAATAAGCAGATAAAATAAACAAATAGTTTGAAAACATACAATGCTTAATGCATGCAAATAATGTCAACTTAACCATTGAAAGAACCCCTATTTATACTTAATCTTGTCAAAGATGTGTCTTCATTTAGGTTGTCAGGTGCGATGTAAGCAATGCTTTCACTTAATGGTGATGTAACTGACAATAGCACAACTCATTATACCATTTCACAAGCGAGTAGATAACAAATCCCACTAGAAAACAAACATAATATTCTCATAATGGTTTCTGTTAATATTTACTACAATACCACAGAACAATGATTTGGCATGTGTTGTTGAAGATAGTAATAAAAATTCCAGATTATTTTAGAATGGTTTAAATTTAGACTTCTGCACAGTCAATTAAATCTTTGTTTCCCTGTTCTTTACCTGCCAAAATTTTCATAATTAGCATAGGAAAAAGTTAAATTATATACTACTATGCACATTGTCAAAATTACGACATCGGTAATTGTTAGTGATGATTATTATAAAGCACTGACAGAACTAATGATCTATGATGAATACTTTCTATGAAATGCTAGTGCATTATTATGTATACAACTACTGAGCTCCATAAATACAAAAGAACTGAGAAACACCGGTAAATTTATCAAACAAGCTTTTAACATAAGAAAAAATATTTGATGTTATTTATTTATGTATTTATACATTAATTTACAGTCCTTGATTATATACATGTATTTTACCTTGATAAACATTTGTAGTTGTATCTATTTCTCTGTGTATATATGGATTTGCTGTATGGCATTTAATCAATAAACTATACTATCTAATTATAAAATATTGAAATGTTTGCGTGTGAATGCTTCGAGCATCCATGGCGGATGCGACTAACCATCAGGAGAGATCCGGTTTTCGGAGGTCTTTGTCCACAGTGGTACGTTGTGAGTGCTACACAGTAAGATAATATCAGTCATACATTATTATGATATAGTGGACATAACAAAAAAAGTAGAATCCAACTTGGCTTTATCTTGCCCGTTAAATCACTCAACTTCATTAATTTCCTCTTTCATTTCTGATCGGAATTACATTTCGTATCATGATTTCAGTAACCGATTGTTATGCCTGATAATAACTATAACACTATTATTATTTATAAATTCCTCATGAGACTGCTATATTTCTCAACAATTACCGGCCCTTCATGTTATGCTTAAGTTTTAGAAGGAGAAAAGTTTACGCGAACTGGTGTCTCTATTCAGATATATACATTGATTATTAATCTTATTATCTCTAACATAGATGTTGAACTCTGGACAACTGTAAAATAGCAGAAGCCCGTATATGACAGACATGTCACATTGGCAGAATTAACTGAATTATTTTCATTGAGCCCCTGACTTTTTGCCCCTGCTACTCAATAGAAATCCATTTAAAGTGAATTTAAAAGTAATAAACAAATTGCTTTATCGTTTCAAATTGCTCTAAATGATGAGGATCTCATCTTATCTTCAGAATGATGACACACGATTATAATTAATTTCCTTTGATGTCATACATTCCATTTTGGAATTCTATATTAATAAGTAATGAATAATAATAATAATAATAATAATAATAATAATAATAATAATAATAGTAATAGTAAGTACAGGAGGTGCGTTTGTGTTTCTTCACGTGGGAGTTGTATACCAGACGATTGTGTATATCTCCTCTTCACAAAGATTTGTGGACTACCTGTTCATCTTTTCTTTGTAGGAAAGGTTATAAAATATAAAGATATTCATTTTTAGCGCACCACTATGAAATCTTAGTCCCTTTGAGTACACGCAGAGCTTCCGTAGAAACGTAAAACCCCGTGACCGTTACCCCAAAAAAATCACATCCTTCTCGATACTTTGATTTCCAAGTAATTTTTTATAATAATGTGACGTAATATTTGCGAGCATTGAAATGAGTAGAGAAATAATATGTAAGTACCAAAGTATTAGATATCGTAATTAAAAAGAAAAGTAAAACATCTCATCAGTCACACATTCCAGTCCCAAAAATGGTTGAAATATACCGGCGGCTTCAAACATTGTTAAGATGTTTTATTTCTGTCAAAGAGGAAGTTCAATACCAGTCGTTAGAAAAGAATTTTCCGGGTTATTTATCATTTTAGTTTTTCTGTTCGTCTTTTGTAAATAGAAATCCGAAGTAAAGTGTTAGGGTATATGTTCGCTCATAAAAAATTCATCACTGCTTCATGCGAGTCCGTTGCACTGCCGAAATATTGTTGGTGTGCACTTACATAATTAAAAAAAAACGAACAAACAATCAAAACTTTGGGTGCTCAGTTCACCATCAGTCTGCAAGTGGAAAGAAAAAAATCAAACACAATGCAAAGTTAAGTGCTTTGCAAGATCTTTAAGTATAGTTCATGTGGCGAAGTATTAATCACAGATATAAGGATTCTCTAATGACAATCAGTGGCGGATCCAGGATTTCCGAAAAGGGGGACCCCGCATGGGTATCAGCCAAACTTCTCAGTCATTTTTGGTGCAAAATCTGGATTTTTACCAGTAAATATGTGACCAAAAGGGGGTGGGTGGGCCCCTCTAAATCCGCCACCGACAATATATATGTCTGAGTGTGAAATTCGGAGCCAATTTGATGATGTTTACGATTATTTTTTTTGGCATGGATATCTCCACACAGAAGAGGCAAAAATCTCCTGCATCTATAATGATTTCTAATGACTGATATGTTGTTATAATGTTTCGAGTTTGATCTGATATGAGAAAATTGAAAAACTAGACTTGCTAATTGTAGAATATAGGTCGATGAATATTAATTCAATTTTCACATGTCGTTTCTTCACATGCCGTTTGCTTTTTTGTCTGCCGTGATGACTTTTGTCATACAGCTGAGTCAGATGTCTTTATGCTGTATTTTACAATTGGTTTAATGGTGTTTGGCTCCCTCTTTTTGGTCCGTTTTGTTGTAAGAAGTTTTCGCTCACAGAACAGAATATCCCGAGAGCTATTGTCGTACCGTCCGTGTAGAAGTCCGCGTAAAGAAACTTTTCCTTGGTCATAACTGTGTAAAGTACGGGATAAGGTTTTCATATTTCACATATAGATTAACTAGGATCAGATTTTCATTAAATACAATGGTTTTTGACCAAGTGACCTTGACCTTGGACTTTTATCTACTTTTCAATTTTTTTAACCTGGACCAAATCTTTTGGAGGGAGAGATATAGAAGTTTAATAGTATACATTCAATTTTCTCAGAATCAGTCCTTTCATATAGTACCGTGACGTTTAACCTAATTACTTTGACCTTGGACTTTGACCTTGATTTAAAAAGTTTAATCTTAACTATATTCTTTAAAAGCTGAGAGATAGGGCTTTCATATAAATATATTCATCTACTTTTAAAAATCATTAACGAGCTATATTCTTTAAACCATGATAAGGATATGGGGCCTTTATATTTCTTATAATATAGATTCAATATAACACTCATTTACATTTGACACTCTTAAATTAGTGAACTTGATCTTGGCATATGACCTACGATTTACCTTTTTCGTATCTCATTAAGCGTTACACATTACTTAGAGTCCAGGAATCTATGATTCCTTTCGATTTAGTTTTTGTACAAATTTTGGAATCGTATCTGATAATTATAACATTAATAAAAGTCCAATGCCGGCTAGCTTTGTCTTATGGAACTGTTGTTATAAAAATATTTCAGATTTTCACAGTTTTGACCTTGAGCATCACTGAAGAGACAAGAGTTATAGAAATCCTCATTTGTTAAAGAAAGTTAAAATTGGTATATACATGTTAAGATGATAAACAAAACCAATTCATTAGTCCTAAAATCATCAAACCGAAACATAAAAATCGGCAAAAATTGAAAATCAAATAAAAGACAAATTAAAACAACATCTCATTAGGAGAATAATTAAGCCCAAGAATAAAAAATGAAACTGGTGCCAGGAGAGAGTAAGCAACTCCTTCTTGATAGCAACACCCGTTAAGTCCGAAAGAAATGGTCGAACCAAGTGAATACCAATTTAAAAGATTAAGATGGTCGGAGCATGTGTTAGTCTTGAAAGTCGCTCATCATATGCATTATGGACCAAGAAATGCCATAATTTATGATAAGAACAAACCATCGACCTTAATACTTCCTGAGTGACGTTGTCAGTCACTGACGTTCTTACCGTTATTATTACAGATGCAGTATTATCAGCAGCCACTTTAGCTGGAATAACGTGATTTTACGTTCGTATTCACATATGAAATGCGATATGAATAAGAGAATAATTCTAGCTGCTAATGCATCAAGATCCTTTTTATAAATCCATATTATCTATTACACAAATACGTTTAAACAATATCTATAATCAAAAGTAAATGAGTGGTGAATATGAAAAAAAATATGATATGAAGCAACCATTGTTGAAACACTATAAAGAAATATAGATAACATCTTTAAAAGTATAATTAAACGAGATAATACATTGAGAATAATACACTGAAAATATTTTTAGATTTGGTAATGAGCATAGAATCTTGTAGAAGAAAATTTTGTCTTAACAGCTAATGCCTCGGAGTAGTTTGTGGGTCTATGTAGTTTGGTTGAAGAAATTTGTCAAAAAGATGCGCAACGAGGTCTATTTCACCTTATTCTCGACCAAATGCTAGTCAAGTTTGACCGAAAACAACAATTGTACGAGACCGGAGTACCTCATTTTTTCAAAAGTATCATAAAATACTATTAGCAATTGTGTTGTAGTTTAGTTTTACAATTCGAAAGTTTTGTTTTACAATTCTTTTTTTTCTTTCTTTTTCTTTTTGTCATAAATCAAAGGTCACTACAATAAATTATTCAAGTTTCTTATTTAGCAAATATCAGTAAATATTAGCATAGGTGAAAAGGACAAAAAATAGACAGAAAGAAACAGCGGGACCCCCTGAAAGAACTTTAAAGTAGGTCAATGTCCATGGACATGTTTATAAAAAAACTACATTATGTCAAACTTGAGCAGTCAACATAATATTGTTGTCTGGATAAAAGATCATGACTTTTTCTTATTTGTAAAAGAGATATACTACAATGTCTATAATGTCATACATCGTGGTCTCTGGATGTGGGTTTGGACATTTTTCGCACTCGCAGACTGAACAACACCTTCAGAAAATACATTGATCCACATTAACGTCCTTCTGAACCTTTCTCTTCTCATTGCTTTCTTACCGCGGATACATGTTAATATGATGTTTTTCAACTCCTTCCGAAATCTGGATCCAGTAATTAGAAATACAAAGAATCTGACACACTTGTAGGTATACAACATGTAAAATGTGACCGAAAACACCATTGCATGTTCTGTTCTAGTATGGAAATCAGAATTAAAGCTATCAACGGCAAGTTGAATGCTAAATGGGAACGTGAGGACAATAAGAACGAGCGATTCACCGAGTAACATGGGCGTGATTGTCCACCATTGTCTGTCTCCTTTATGATAAAATGTAGATGATTTTTTAACTCTGCCGTCTAGATGACATATATCTGGATGTCTCCGACGTTTTTGCTGAAACTTATGACGTACTGCACCGTGGTTGAATACGTAGTACACATAGTAAATTAAAACGATGTTGCTTGTAATAATGAGTAGGAAGCATGTTGATAAAAAGCAAATATGTAACCATGGCCAAATATTTGTCCAAAATATTCGATATTCTTTATTTTCCAAAACGACATCACAGAGTCTTTCGCTTATATTTTCCTTTACCATACCTGAACCAATCAGAAAATGGAATTCTTTTGTAATCACGATACCTACCAAAAGCGCAACTATGAATTTTGTTCTGCGTTTGTTATTCAGAGCGAAACGTTTCAAAGGAAATTTCGCAGCAAATGCTCTGTCTATAGTCATAGCTGTAATGACCAATATTCCAAAATCACAATTTCCCCATCCATAGAACTGTAAGAATTTACAAACTCCACTCATTGTCTCGTGATATGGAACGACACGAAGAGATACGTACAGCCAATGTGACGTCATCGAAAGTAACAAACTCAGTATGTCATTTATTGAGGACGTTGTAAATAGAAGCGCGATGCTCTGTTTCTTAAAATACTTGGAGTGCATCACAAACACAATTAACGCGTTACAAACGACACCCACGGTGATGAGGATAGGTGGATACACATGGTTAAGAAGATCTACTGATGCCTGCATCCTGGACGGTACATATCCGATGACTTTTATACTGATGTTGCCCGTTAAATTCTGCATATTCAGTTCATTGTTCTCTTGATGAATAACGAAGGGAACACGTTATGTAGGTATTACGTTGACCTACAAGATATAATGAAAACAAATGACAGTGTTTATTACATGAACATTATCACTGTGCTAATGACATGGCAATAGAGCTGAATTGATTTTGTGTCAAGATTGTATTCTCGTTCAATTATTCTCTGTTTGTATTGATACATTACTGTCTGGATTATGCAGAGGTCATTACTTAATAAGGATGGCGACAAGAACTAAATCATGATAAAAATAAGTGGTGATAGTACATACTTAAAGACTGAATTACTAGCAGTAACTTGCATTGCTGAACGAGAGCAAATTTTAAAATATAGTTGAGACGGGTTTTGATTATTCTAGAATAATTTGATGTTTTCACTAATTATAATGTATATTGAGCTTGCATTCCTGAACTAGGTCAAATTCAAAAATATAGTTGAGATGAGTTTTGATGTGTTCACTGATTAGAATGTATATTGAACTTACCTTATACGGTACAAAAACCGCAAAAGAAACAAACAAAACAACACCCCCCCCCCCAAAAAAAACAAAACAAAACAAAACAACACAACCCCCCCCCCCCCCCCCCGAAAAAAAAAAAGAAAAAAGAAAAAGAAAAACCAAAAGGAGTAATGGTATGAAAATGAATAAGGTAAGAAATGTCCCTGTAATATGTAAGTGTGATTTTATATATAAGTCACTTTAAAATTAAAAAAAAAGTTTTAGTGGCAACTTGTTGTTCTATAATTACTAAACAGATGGTTACTTCATTAGATACAACAAAATACTGCAACTTGTCAGAATCAGTTATGATAAGAAAACTGGACGCATCTGCACCAAATTTACAAATAATCAGTTAGAATGCATTTGGAGTGTAAACACTTTGTGTTAAGCACCGTTCATAAATTTCCGAAAGTTTGCGATCTACATGTATGTTCGTTGTTACTCCGTTTCGTTTCATGTCATTTGATCATAACCTTTACTGTCTGAAGGGCATCTTAGAGGTTAGTGTAGATTGCTTCCGGTAGAGATCTGAGGTTAGTAAATCACTGAACCGGTTACGTACTTCAGATTCAAATTATCACGTTGGTGAGGTGTCACTGAATTGCCAAATCAATCAAAGATAGATGGACAGAAGTGTTCCTTAATGCATTACAGACTCAATCCAAGACCTAGTAAACGGGAAAATAGATTAATAATTGCACGAATAGACTAAGAGCGTGACAAAATGTCTAAGCACACTACAGCCATCCTTAGGAAGGATCCAGAGGGGGAGGGGACTGGGGGTCTGGTTCCACCCTAAGATTGGGCTTTTCTTGATGTTCTTGGTGAGAAATAAATCATTTTACACTCAAAAACATGGCTGGACCTCCTTTCGAAAAATTCATTGGGAATGGACCCCCTCTCGACAAAATTTCTGGATCCACGCCTGTAGTGTACTGTGATGGTACTCAGCGAGATGAAGAGAAAGGGGGGTGTCAAGCCACTGTGTTGTTATTTATGTATGTACTAAGTGCAGTTAGTTGCACACTATTATGTTGATATAGTATGAGCGACCTTTTTCCTATCTTTCATATCTATAAGTCATGTGTTGCTAATCTATCATTCGTTTATTCGATAGATTCAACTATTTCAATCGGATTGTGAAAAAAAGCTTATTGTGGTAAGTGTACATAACTTGGTAGGTTGTGTGTTGAAAGTGTATATAACTTGGTAAGTTGGTTGTGGTAAGTGTATTTAACGGTAAGTTGGTTGTGGTAAATGTATATAAATTGGTAAGTTGGTTGTGGTTAGTGTACATAAGTTGATTGTGGTAAGTTTATTTAACAGTAAATTGGTTGTGGTAAGTGGTAAGTTCGTTGTAGTTAGTGTATATAATTTGGTAAGTTGGTTGTGGTAAGTGTATTTAACGGTAAGTTTGTAGTGGTAAGTGTATATAACGTGGCAAGTTGGTTGTGGTAATTGTGTATAACTTGATAAGTTGATTGTGATAAGTGTATATAACTTGATAAGTTGGTTGTGGTTAGTGTATATAACTTGATAAATTGGGTTATGGTAAGTGTACATATCTTGGAAAATTGGTTGTAATTCATTGAATATCACGTGAAGTGACACTTTCCTTACATTTTAATTTTATTTGTAATTAAAATGAATTATCTTGAAACTTGTATTCATGTATACAATGCAGTGGTGGATTCAGAAGGGGTGGGGGTGGGGGGGGGGGGGTATGCCCCTGTACAATGTCCTTTATGTGTTATTATGTAAAACACTGATAAATATTCAGTTTGTTAAAAGAATGGATACATTCATCTCAAGGAACATCTATCCATAACAAATCATTTTAAGAAATATCTAACCATGAACATTGATTAAAATATTTTTCCAAATACATTTGTACATTTATCCAAATACATTTTATTATTTCTAAATTATTTAATGAGATATCTTTCCATGAACATTAATTAAAATATTTATCCAAATACATTTTTTATAGAAATGTTTATCCATATTTCCATATTAAAAGAAATATCAATCCATATACAATTATTTATAGAAGCATGTAAGAAATGTCCATCCATACAAATTACAAGCTTTTTATCTCGAATACATTCATTGTAGTTTTTGGTGGTATTCACATACTGCTGACACTTCTACAACAGCGGTGATAATTTTCTCCTTTTATCATATTAAGCGACTGGATTGTTTTGAAGTACATTCGGGTATGATTCACGGATTATGCAACCAAATATGGTAACCTCGTGCCTCTATATGTTTCAATATGAATTGTTGCTAGCTAACCCCCCTATTCCTCCCTCTTACAATAAAACAACAAAGCTTAGCCATCATATATTGCTTTCTAATATTTTCTTTCTTTTTTTTTGTTTTGATTGTTTGTGGTTTTTTGTTTTGTTTTGTTTGGGTTTTTTTGTCCTTTTTTTTTCTTCTTTTTGTTTTACGTTACACAAAATTATTTCTTTTATATGCTGACGGCATCTGCACAAAACTTTCGACCTATGAAGCTGACCATCCCCAAAAGTAATGGGTCTTGTGCGTACTACGTCTACTACTACGTACAGTGACTCGGGTTGTACCGTCTCATCTAGAAGACAGAACACCGACAAATGGGACTCAAACCAGGACCCTTCGTTCACGGACCTAACACTTTACGACTGAACTACACCGACTCCGGTTTATATTTGAGATTTAACATGAAAATAAAACAAATGCCATATTGCTGTAAGCTAGCACGAATCCTGCCATTTATTTGATTTTTTATGACCCACATTGATAAAGAATTACATATATACTAGCTCGCATAATCCTATGCCATCACGGCGGGTGTAGTCAGTCAGCAGGGGATACTTACTCCTTCATGGTACCTGACCTACTTCTGGCTGCTCCAGGATTGCCCATAATTTCTATTTTGTCTAGTATTATCGATGTTTATTTTGACTACTGCTCAGCATCTAAGCATTTAACCGATAAACATTCGTTGTTTAATCACAAAGTAGTGACCATACCATCCCTTACAATCTTTGCCCACTATTAAATGAGGATGTAATTGTAAATTATTCCACCTACGTGAAAACATACTTTCAAAAGTTTTGAAATACGAAAATAACTGGTGTCATATGAATATGGCACTAACAACAATGTACCACAATGGACATTCACGGACCCCTGAAATTCAGAGGTGAGACCAGGTCCCCGGGAGGAGTGAGCGTCTCCTGTTTAGCTAGCCACATCCGCCGTGAATGCCCTCACATACAGACGAAACAATATAATTCAGCACAATTTGCTTTACCGTAAACTAGTGAATAAACTAAAATAAAATTATTATTATCATTATTATTCATTCATTCATTCATTCATTCATTCATTCATTCATCAATTTCGTAATATTTTACCAATAAAATTGCAGAAAACCAATATAATTTACATTTATTCCAAACTACACATATAATAATGAAATAGGGCTTACCTTACCAATGGGTTTGTCGCTAGTTCTCGATCCAATAAAAAAGTAGCACTGTATCAAATAAAAACCTACTTCCATCTTCATAAAACACATTCTATTCATTAGGATTCACGTAAAAAATATCCAAGCTTTTTATATGCTCTCAAAATAAACAATAGTTGAAAGACATGTAGTATAAATTCGTATGCTATGTAATTATTTACGGAACAGCTCCATTATCCCATAATTATATGTACGTAAACACACACCGTATTGGTATTTAAGAAGGCAACCGATATAGATTTTTTTTATCATAGCTCCATGTGATAAACAGACGAAATGCATATGAATAAATATTCGCTACGTTAGAACCTACGAAGTAAGACATCAAAGGTGAGTTCCATCGTAGAAAGGTGAATGCCAAGCAGAACAGAAGTGATGAGGCAAGTTTCACAATTGATAGAGCACCTCTTAGAAGGTATGTGTTTATAATAAACGAAAGAAAACGATGTCAGTAGCTTTTTACTTACCCTTATTATGATGTGATGACAGAAAATATCTTAATAGGCATACAGTTCTGTACTCTACAGAAGCGTATTGGTGCCACATTGAAACATTTTTATTTTTCGTTTTTCCAACATTAATGTTGGAAATTCCAACTTTAATCTTGGAATTTCCAACTTCAGTCTTGGAATTTCCAACTTTAATCTTAGAAATTCCAACTTCAGTCTTTGAAATTCCAACTTTAATCTTAGTAATACTTTAATCTTAGACATTCCAACGTTAATGTTGATAATGCTCTGTATCAACCCTTGGTGTAAACAAAATTACACTTATTGTAAATGGAATTACTCTGAAAAATGAAAAGGATAAATAAATTTAACAGCAAGCTATTCTATACCATCTGGCACTATAAACCTATCAATGCCAGAGGTGTCCCATTCAGAATTGATTAAACTATTATAGTAGTATTATATGTATTTTTATAAAGATTACAATGCATTTTAAACGAAAAATGGCATATATAGCATTTATGATACAGGTATTGTAGGTAATCAAAATAAAGTTTGATTTTAGTGGGAGTTGTAAGTGGGTGGTGGTGATTAGTACATGTATTACAAAATAATTCCAAATAACCAACGTCTGTATGGGATAAGCAGATAAATCTACATATGATGCATGTGAAATCAAAATGTGCAAGCGTAGCGAATTGAATTATAGGGGGCAATATTGTTTTTGTACTGTCTGTCCATCCGTCCGTCTGTTTGTCTATCCGTGTGTCTGTCCAACACTTTACCTTTGGCATCACGTTTGAATCATTAGAAATAAAGCTTTGATATTTTGCATGGATATTGCCTACAACTGACACCACTGTCAATGACCTAGTGACCTTGACAGGGATCTTTTGCTAAAAATAGTATTTTAGCTCGCCTGGACGAAGATACATGTCTCATTATGACAATACCCCACCAAAGAGTTTTGTTGTCTTCTGACAACTCTCGTTGGACTTTGTTGTCTAAACGAACATATTATTTGACAAATATATACGGTTTAAATATGTACTTTCTGTGCGTATTTATTTTGATTTCACATGCATCACATCTGTTGTTATCTGCTTACATGTGTTGCGTATCCCATACGGACATTAGTAATTAGGAAATATTTAGTAATATATGTACTAATCACAAAGGGACAGGCGTGGTGTAGTGGTTAAGCGCTTGTCTTGCGGCGCCGACGATCCGGGTTCGATTCCCGGGTTGCGCCACTATGTTTAAGAGGTTGGTAACCTCCTGCTTCCATGTCGCGATATAACTGAAATATTGTTGAAAGCGACGTAAAACACCAATCAACCAACCAACCAACTAATCACCAACACCCCTTTCCACTCCCACTAAAATCAAACTTTATGTTGATTACCTACAATATCTGTATCGTAAATACTATATACGCCATTTTTCGTTTAAAATGCATTGTAATCTTTATGAAAATGCATATAATACTACTATAATAATTTAATCAATTCTGAAAGGGACACCTCTGGCATTGACATGGTTTATAATGCCAGATGGTATAGAATTGCTTGCTGTTGTATTCATTTTTTCCTATTTATTTTTTCAATGTAATTCCTTTTACAATAAGTGTAATTTTTCACATCAACTGTAAAGTTGGAATGTCCAAGATTAAAGTAAGATTAAAGTTGGAATATCTTATATTAAAGTAAGATATTAAAGTTTGAATTTCCAAGGTTAAAGTTTGAATTTCCACTTCCCGTTGGTTGGTTTCTTAAGGTGCGTTGTGTATGCGACAATATAGACAAGTCGGTGAAACGTTTTTTAATCTTTAATGAAACCATCAAAGTAGCAAGGCAGCGATGGCTTCGTGTGCAATGAAGGGAGAGATGATCGAAATCAAGTCTAAGTCAGAAATAATTCGATTTCCCACTGTACATTTATACCCAGAATCCCCATAAATCAAATCCTAGTATTATTACTGTCATACTCCACGAGGCCACCTGGTGCTACAAATGTTTATATATCAAGAATAATCGACATATAACACAATTAGTAAGAGTTTACTACAGTCTAACATAATAGAGTCTATTGACCATGAGATGGTTAAGAGTTCGCATCAAAGTTAAATAATAGAGTCATTCGGACACAGAGCCCATACAGGGATCAATGGATAGATCAATTGGTGGATCCATGGGTGGCGATCCTTAAAGGGACGTAGTCCGAGACTGGAAAATTTTAGCATGAAAAGGATAAATTACGACAATATCTTATTTTTCCTGCATTACATAAATTATAAACTTTGTACATGTTAATAGCAAAATTTAAAACTAAAATCCCTCAATGTTTTCCTAGAATAAAGGCAATTCCCCAAATATCCCGCCCATGATCATGCGCATGCGCGGATATTCACTGTAGAAAACAACAAAAATTGTTCACATGGAGGAATACGAGCAAGAGGAAAGCAAAAGTGTGGTAGAAAATAACTATACACAGACTCAGAGGCCAAAAAAAAAAAAAAAGGAAAAGTGGAACAAATGTTAGAATCGGGTAAAGTTCGATTTTTATTGTCACGTGATTTCCTCTGACCGACCTCATCAATATTCAAGGAGTTGGCCTGGTTATGTTGCAAATTTAAAACGGGCATATCTCGTTAACGACATCGACTTTGGTAACGATACTTTTGACACATCTTAGATAACATACTATCAATTGATTGCCGTTTAAGAAATCCGTTTACATTTTTTTATACTTTTCCCCGACTTCAATCGGACCATGCTTCTGTAAGTAACGACAATCCATAGGTAGTGTATGATCCATAGGTAGCGTATCCATAGGCAGCATAGTACCCCGCTTCCTTACAATAATGAACATTATTAGTATTATTATTTCATAGTGAAGGCGGCGTGGCCTAGTGGTATCGCGTCGGACTCCTGATCGGGAGGCCGGGGTTCGAGTCCCGCTCTGGTCATGCCGCTGTCATGTCTTTCGGATGAGACAGTAAAAACCGAGGCCTCTTGTCGTGGTATGCATGGCACGTTAAAGATCCCTTCGGGTGGGTCCGTTGCAAAGGTAAAAAATTGTATGCCCCGCATCAGGCAGATGCCGTCACTATATACGTGTAAAACAAAAATCAATCAATCAATCAATCAATCAATATTTCATAGTGTAATAATGAAATGTCAAAAGATATGCATACGCTTGACTATTACTTGCTGAAGAAACAAACAAAAACAAGGGATTCAAACAGAATTTTATTGAACTGGAAATCTGGAAATTATGCACGAGATTCAATACAGAGCAGCGATAAAGCATTTATTTGCTATCATGTGGATGAAATTTCTATTTCAATGGTTTTTTGAAAGACTGTAATATGGATTAATTATGATTACTGTGGGCCGGCGAGTGTTATAAGTTTGGGAAAGTTGCATGCGTTTCTGCAGTACAGTAAAGCCACACCTCCAGGATTTTACCCCAGTGATAAAATTATGATTATATTCAATGCGGAGAGAGCATGTGTCACCTCGCTGACCCAGTTTAATAAATTTATGTAAGCGTGGTATCTTTTGGGACTTTCGCTGATTTACGTTACAGCAGAGGAGTATCTTTAAATTTGTTGGAATATTTTCGGGGTATTAACCTACAATTTTAGAATATTTGAAGCGCTTTCTTTAAATGCAAAATTATTATTCGGTTGTGTAAGTGACCTTTGGTTAATCTGAACGTGGTGAAATTCCTCCTAAACTTCCAGAATACAGAATGCTACACTAAGAAGGACGTACCAACATAACCAATTATATTCTACAATTCTTCCTTTTGGCAAGTCGATAAACCTTAATTATTGTTTATGAATTAAACCGCGAGAATAAAAAAAATTGCCAACCAGCACGGCTACACCACTACCAAACGTTTGACCAGTAAGGGGTTGGTTACCCCAGCAAACAGCCAGTTGCTGTTTTGTTGTTAAAAATAAATAGTAGATTGAGTGATTAATTATTGTTTTACGTCACTCCATGATTATTTCACGTATATGGTGACGGTATCTGCCTGATGCATTGCATAGAAATTTATACCTTTGTAGCGGACCCTCCCGAAAAAGTTCGGGATCTTTTACCTGCTACGCCTACCGTGACAAGGGACCTCGGTGTCTACTGTTTCATCTGGAAAGACAGGACACCGATGTCCCCACGGCGGGAGTAGAACCCGGGACTTTTCGTTTACTTCATACACTGAGCCCACTGGTTTAAAGGAAATAGTAAATGATATGGCTAGTAATTTTAAAAGTACATTCCATGCGCGGATACAGGGGGGGGGGGGGGTGTGTTAGGGGGGTCTGGACCCCCCTGGAATCCGAAAATTTTTCCAAAAAAGGTAATATTTGGGCATTTTTGGGGTTGGAAACCCCCCCCCCCCTCGTCTAAGAGAAAAATTTACCTTTTTTGGTTGGACCCCCTCTGACAAAAATTTCTGGATCCGCGCATGATTTCCATTTCATATGCAGGCTAATCCGTAAGATTATAAACTCTATTGCTTGAAGTTTGAAGTACTGAATGGGTCTAAATGATCGCAAATATATACTATTTGCTGAAATGTCAATGGAAGTGATATTGGAGATTTATACGTCTGTGGTCGATCATCAGGGTCTTTATATTGTCCGCTCATCAACAGTCACATGGCTGTACAATACATATTTTGAAACGTTATTCAGTTTTAAAAATTCTTTGCAGTTTGATCAAACATCCCATTTTGCTTGCACCAAATTGTTTCTTGTTTTCTCTTTTTATATAGGCCAGTGTTAGCATGCTGAAGGTTAGTGGTTCAAAGCCCGCTGGAGGCAAGCTATATATTCTATGTCTGTTTACACCAAAATAAGGTTGTCAATGTTTTGCAGCAATCATTAAGTCATTGACTTAATATTTTTTTTCATATAATTTGTGTGTGTAGGTGTGTATGTGTTTATGTGTCATTTTCTTGATTTCTATTTGAAAGTTTTATTTCAAAGTTCTTGGTTTTTATTACTTTTCTTCCTAATTTTATAGAGGCCAGGTCCGTGATGCTGAAGGGAAGCAGTTCAAACCCCGCGATAGGTTTTTTTTTTACATTTAAACAAGATTTTGATTATAATTGTGGTAAAATTGTGGTAAAAATTGAGGAAAAGTTTTCTGACTTAATCTTTTTCACATGTTTTCATTTATTTTATATTATTTTAAGTTAAATGTTTTAACATTTGATTTTAATGCATGTCGCTGAGTTTTCGCTATCAGACATTCAAAGGATATTATACATGGAAACAACATTTAATTTTATTAATCCATTTATATATCTCTTCCTGCAGGAGACTGCATGTTTACATGAAGAAGGTCAAGAACAGATTTTTGGCCCTGACCAGCATTAGTTTGCTTCTCCGGTATGAAATGTAGTTTCCACGGTATTTAACCACATGATCCGCAATATATATATTTTTAAGAGCAGAGTGCCTATGGATCCAATTGATTGATTGATTATTGTTTTACTACATTCCACGGTTATTTCACGTATATGGAGACGGAATCTGCCTAATGCATTGCATATAAATTTCTACCTTTCTACCTTTTCTACAGAAGCAGTGAGGGATCTGTCACGTGCCACGCCTACCGTTACCTCGGTTTTCACAATCTCGTCCGAAAGATAGAACACCGGTGTGACCAGGGCGGGAATCGAACCGGGACCTCTCGGTCACGAGCCGAGCATCTCATCCACTAGGCCACACTAGCTTCATGTGTTTCCAAAGATTACAGCATTTGCTAAAAAGCGAGACTGATTAAGACGTATATGCATGACGAAAAGGTGGGTGAGTGGGGTTCAAGTTTTCAAATATATTGAGACTGCGGATAAATTCTAGATTTAAAGAAGTTGTAGTAGAGTTCAATATCCAATGCAGACAATATAGAAAAATGAAAATAATGCCGCCTTGTCAGTCGGAATAATTATTTTGGACATTCGTATAGATAAGGATTTCCATTGGATTACCTTCAGGTTTAGATCTATTAATATTCGGTCAAAATTTCGTGTCGCTGACGAAGCAGACGTGAGAATTATCATTTACGAATTTACCGTACTGATTATTTGTTTGTGTGGAGGTTTTCTTTTGTTTGTTTCTCTCTCTCTCTCTCTCTCTCTCTCTCTCTGGGGAGGGGGGGGGGGATTTAAAATTCATTTGGAATTTTGTGTAGTTGAAAAATCCTGTGTGTGAATTCATGGTAAATCGCTGGGTGTTTATGTCGAAACTATGGAGGAATTTTTGTGTTAAAAAGAACAGGGTTTTGTTTTGTTTTGTTTTTAGGGGAGGGGGTGCTTCTGTTTGTTTTATCTTTTTTTATATCATTGTAGTGTTTGAAAGAGTACTTTCGAAATACGTGTTAGCTTTAAGTTTTAAATGGAATGTAGGTCATACATGTGGATTTAATTAAAACAAAGTGGAGATCCTATTTTGTAAGTAGCATATTAAATATACTCATATTTGTCGAGTCAATAACGTGAGTTGTCTGCCCTTGATTAAACCTCTCTTATTTTTCGCATATCACGGTGAGGTCTGTGGGGGTAATTTCTACTTGACTGATTAATTTTCACTTTACTATTAGAAATAAGAAAAATAATACTGAATTGATATTCGTGGCACACCTTTCATGCCACTATTTCCCCATTTCCACGGTCCATGCAGAGATAAATAACAGTCGATTATTCATATAAAAAAATGGTATATATATATATATATATATATATATATATATATATATATATATACATGTGTGTGTGTGTGTGTGTGTGTGTGTGTGTGTGTGTGTGTGTGTGTATATATATATATATATATATATATATATATATATATATTATATATATATATATATATATATATATATATATATATATATATATATATACGAGGAGTTTTCAAATAATAATCGTCAAGCCTTTTCATCTGGAATAAATGCACCGATATTCCGTTCTACATGGTTATTTATAACCAGTTAATTGATGGGAATAAAGTACCGATATTCCATTCTACATGGTTATTTATAGCCAGCTTATCGGTAGAAATAAAGTACCGACATTCCATTCTGCGTGGTAATTTGTAACCAGTTAATCGGTTGGAATAAAGTACGGACATTCCATTTTTTTGTGGTAATTTGTAACCAGTTAATATGTTAGTTGGAATAAATGCACCGACAGTTATGTCAGTTGGAATAAAAGTACCGGTGTAACATCAAGAAAGTGACCCCGTCACGGGTCAATTTTCAATGTTAGAAAAAACCCCTTGGATCAGTTTTAAGCGCTAAATGTTGCCCATATGTCGTTAAAAATTGATGAAAGCCGTTAAGTTTTGACTCCCCATGGGGTCATTTTTCGACAATTTTAAATTTTATATATAGCATTTAAATACAAGGTTCTATGGAAGTGGGGTAGACATATGGGATGTCTCTCAACATTCCATCTCATCCCCCCTTCTATATAACCTTTGCATCCTCCTTCCATATCGAAGTGAATCGGGCTTTGCAACTGAAACACATTTTGTGCATACACAAAAAGTTATTATAGACAACCCCTTTCGTATTTCAAAAATAACGTTGTAAAACAAGGTTTAAAATATACATATATCTGTATCAGAACTTGACTAGTTTTCTTGATTTATGTCACTGGGTAGTAACGCCAGGAATTATTTCATACACTTGCAAAACATACATGTATTCGACTGATCAGTCCCTTAAACGGCGAAACGACTCCTGAAAGGCATTCACCACATAGAGTAATCTTAGTGTAGTAGCGTTTCCTTAACAACAAGATGTGGATGACAAATTGTCAAGGCTTGACGTCAAGTATACGTATATTATCATTTTTTATTTTTCATTTCTTTATTCTTCTTATTATTATTGTATTATTTTCAGCATCTTTTCATCCTGAACAGACCACGTATGAAAAGTCGTCTCGCCGTTCAAAGAACAGGCCAATTAGGATAATCATCTTAACGACGTTGTTCGTCCCGGTGTCCATCTCTCCAAGTCCTTTATGATTTAAATTCCTTGAAACACTTTATGGCATCTTTGAACAATTAATTTACTGCATTTGTACTCAACCTAACTTTCACCCAAAATGTTGATGATAAGGTTTCAGATATACGCTGTATAAGCATATTCATGAATTAATGTGATTTGTGATTTATCCTTCATAATGCCTTCACAAACATTTTATTGGCGAAATTATTAATTAAAACACAAAGAAGAGCATTTACTCCGCTTAATATGAATCCCGAGAAAATAAGTACAATCCAGTAATTAAATATAAATTTGGTTACAATTACAAAACAAATTCGATTTACGTCAAGTTTAAGCATACTTTTACAGGTAATTTAAGGTGCTTTATTCGAACTGTACTGGGATTTCTAAAATGACAGATCATACTTAGATACAAACATTGACAATTTACCCCCACCGAAAAGAAAAATCAGGATCGCTGACACTGTTGCACTTTAAGTCGGTTACCGGGCTTTTTTAAGTAAAATATCATTATGCATATTGTATGGTGTACTGTTAGGGCCATCGTACCATCGCCATCGTATCATCGCCATCGTAACATCGCGTCATCGCCATCGTAACATCGCGTCATCGCCATCGTAACATCGCGTCATCGCCATCGTAACATCGCGTCATCGCCATCGTAACATCGCCATCGTAACATCGTGTCATCGCCATCGTATCATCGCCATCGTAATATCGTATCATCGCCATCGTAACATCGTGTCATCGCCATCGTAACATCGCGTCATCGCCATCGTAACATCGCGTCATCGCCATCGTAACATCGCGTCATCGCCATCGTAACATCGTATTATCGCCATCGTATCATCGCCATCGTAACATCGCGTCATCGCCATCGTACCATCACCATCGTAACATCGTGTCATCGCCATCGTAATATCGTGTCATCGCCATCGTAATATCCCATTAGTTAACGCATGCGCGTTGATTGACCACGCCGTCCGCCATATTTGAAGGATGACCGAAGAAGACGAAAATTATTCTCGCAGCTTCTCTAGGCGTGTTCTTTGGTTACGAGTGGCGGACACTAATAATGATCCTCGTGTCATAGCATCTTATTTCTTGGATTATGTTGATGAAATACAAGGTTAGCAAGTTTCATTTTGATAAATTTGGCTGTCTTTTAATTGCAAGACATGTTTCTGAAACACATGTAATGTGTCCATGGCCATATAGGGTTACAATTATGGTAAGTCCATGGCCATATAGGGTTACAATTATGGTAAGTACATGTATTATCTGAGAATCATTTATGACCTTCCGAGCTCAAATTCAAATTCATTAAGATATGCATTCAGTATTAAGCATTCTCTGTCTGCTTCTAACATAATTTTCGGGAGTAGACTTTGAGTAAATGTGACTGTAAATGTTTCACTGAAATTCAGTTTTGCAGCTGGTAGAGAGGTAAAGTCTAATTAGAGGTATGGGCAACAATGTTTCATCTTGTTTGACCCACCCCTTGGACACAATTCTATTAATCTAAGAAGACCTTTATTAATTTATTTAAACAACACATCATTCAAACTCTGTCAACTTAGGTGTACCCCGATGCATACGGATGGATGCAGGGACAGAAAATGGGTATGTGGAAGATATTCAAAAGGCATTTAGATGGGAACATATGGATGATGCAAGTGGTATAAAAAGTGTCATTATTGGAAAGTCTACATATAACGAGGTGAAATCTTTATAACTTCAATTAAAGTAATGAGTGATCTTGACCTTGAAGTTTGACCTTTTTAAAACTTAAACTTTAATAAATCTCTTGAACCTTAAATTAGTTAAAAAGGTATGACTTTAATATTTGACATGTGAATGACCTTTCATTTGAGACCTTGTCTTTTTATCTAGTGACCTTGACCTTGAAGTTTGATCTTCTTTTCATAAACACTTATCTTTTGAATTGTAATGGGCACAGATTCAGTTTTTGTTTTGTAAATTCTTTACAAGACCTTTTATTGAAACCTTTATTTTTAGTCTTGAAGATTAGTTTACTTTATAACGTGACTATATCACTTGAGCCATTGACGATATAGATTTCATATTTCACATGAAGATTCCTCATGAAAAGATCTTACATTTGAGGCTATTTAAAATACAATACCTTTGTTGGATAAAATATACATCAACTAAGCCCAATGCTGCGCAATACAACCATATCGTATTTTAACGGTTAAATTGGTATATTATATATGTAATCTTTTTATGTGCCTACCCTGATATTTCCTTAAATGGTTAGAAGTGAAGTTCTTAATCGATGTAAAATGTGACTTCAGAAAAATTGACTGATTATTTAATGTAGATCATTCTGTAAGGTGTTACTTATTTTTTAAAACGTTACCTGTATGCATGCCACTTTACTCAGTATTTAATAAAGATCTCAGTTACAAATAAATATTTTTCAGAGAATTGAAAGATGGTGGCGAACACTGCGGCAGATGGGCATATCATACTGGATAGAATTATTGAAAGACATGGCTTTTTAAAAATGTTTTTTCAACTGCAAACCCTCTACATATGTATGTCGATTTTGTTTGTTTGTTTGATTATTGTTTAACGTCACTCCACGAATATTTCAAGTATATGGTGACGGCATCTGCCTGATGCGGGGCTTACAAATTTTGACCTTTGCAACGGACCCACCCGAATCAGTGAGGGATCTTTAACGTGCCATGCCTACCACGACGCGGGACCTCGGTTTTTACTGTCTCATCCGAAAGACATGACAATGGCATGACCAGAGCAGGACTCGAACCCCGGCCTCCCGATTAGGAGTCAGACGCGATACCACTAGGCCACGCCGGCTTTACGTATGTCGATATAACATTAGCTTAGTCTTACATTTTGATATAACAGGACAAAATCTATTGCGATTACCATTACTTTTTTGCTTTAGAGGACTACTGTATATATACATTTTAAAAGTATGAACTGTAAATGTATATGATTTGATTAAAGTCTATTATTTGACCTTGCCTTTCATGACAATGAGAATTGACATTGAACATTGGAATATGCCGTAAATCTTGATTCAATAAAGCTGCTTGTAGCCAAGATAGTCAGTTTCAAAGCCCAGAAAAATTAACTGACTTATATTTTACCATGCAAATTTACCAGATTCAAATGAGGCAAAGGGTTTGAAGGGTAAACTATACTAAAACAACTGTCTAAAAACTGTCTACCTTATTGAAAGCATATCTTCTTTGTGAAAATTTTTTTTATAAGTAATATTCAGCATTTATTCTAATATAATTACCAACTGTGTGTGTTTATTTAAAATGCTGTAATCTGATTGGTTGATCTATCTTAAACTGTAATGTTATACTTGTATGAAATGTCATTTTAACCGAAGTGACTGACATAACGTTACTTCAACTCTCATGTGCCTAGATATAAACAAACCAAAAAGACGGCTTGATTTATCCATGTAATGTAAATAAACAAAACTATGTACAGATCGAGTTGGTAATTATAAGAATTAAATGTTTATTTTTCTAAATTTTATTGGAACATATACATCATTTGACGCATCACAGATTATGCAAAAAAAAAAACGGCTTCACTACGCTACGCGGTTTCACACAATTTGTGATGCCTCAACTGGCATCTATGTTCCAATACAATTACATAAATAAACATGAAGTTCTGACGTATGTAAAACATATCTAAATGAAGTGATTTTCAACATGCAAAGAAAAACATTTGTCCCATGGTCTCCATGAATCTATGAGATGTAAAAATGGTACTTCTACCTATAGCATTGATTAATGATATCTAATCTCTTGGATCCCTGGATATCTCTGGGCAAAATTCTGATAATTTCTGATATATGTGTATAATAACACTAAAAAGGATATAATTCTTTCAGAAATTGTCTGAGGTTTTGTTTGATGCCCATTATGCAGAAGGAGTTGAATTTAATCCGTGAAGAGTGGAATAACCACAAACTTCGACACCAAGCCACAGAAGGCTGCCCTACAGGAAGGCCAAATATCATGTACAATTATCCAGAATTGTATGGTAAGCACTATTGGGAGGTTGTTAACTTATGTCTCCCCATGTGCGGATACAGAGGGGGCGGGGTCTGGACACCCCCTCCTCTGGAATCCAAAAATTTTATAAAAAAGGTAATATTTAGGCATTTTTGGGGTTGGACCCCCCTCGTCTGGGAGAAAAACCTCTTTCTTGGGTGAACCAACAACCCCCCCCCCCTTTTCACAATAATTTCTGGATCCGTGCATGCTCCCTTTTAACTCACCTGAGCCAAAGGCTAAAGTGAGCTTTTATCATAGCGTGTTGTCCTTCTTCCACAACTTTTCACATTTTCATTTTCTCTGAACCGCTCAAAGTATTTTGATGAAAGTTGATATGCTTGAAGTACTTATGGTGTTCTACCAGAATTGTGTAACTCTTCCAGATTCATAGACAGGTGGCACCACCACAATAGATCATCTTTGAAAATCTGTTCCATGAATTTCAAATCTGATTGCATTTAGACAATCTAAATGGAAAGGTTATTCAAAACCATGATCGAGGTTTGATATGTTAAATAAATATTTCCGCATTTTGGTCCTAAAAATAGACTTGGTCAATTAAAAAAAAATCAATACTTTGTCAATTACTATCCCTATTATAAACATATTGTTTTCTTATTGTTATATATTTAAATCAAGCTCATTAAACAATGATTTCAAATCATATTTTTTCTTCACACAAATTATATTTATTTTTTTGGTAAATTTTGTCATTTTCATGCAAAGAGCATCCATTTTCACAAATATTTTGTAATCGATTCATTTCATAAAGAGTTTAACAATATGCTGTTCAGATATATACCAATGCATCTATTTTTATAACCAAACAGTTTAATTTTTTATTATTATCTTAGATGACAACACAATTCCAAATCACTGTTTACTTACACTAAAATTCTAAATCAAAGATAATTACAGTAAATTGATATGACATAAGGTTTTAAGTTGCCTAGTGGTATGGCATTCAACTTCAGATCTAGGGGTCGGTGGTTCGAATCCAGCTCTGGTCATGCCGGTGTCCTTTCTTTCGGATGAGACAGCAAAAACCGAGGTCCTGTGTCGTGGTAGGCATGACACGTTAGAAAATCAGTATTATCTCAGGTGAGCGATATAGGCTCCTTTGGGCCTCTTGTAACAATGAGTAATAGTTCTGAAAATTAATTTGATGAAAAAACAAGAATGATGAAAAAACATGATCACATCCTTATTGCACATTGGTTTTACTTTAGGTTAATATTTGGTTGCTTGTTTTATATGAAATTAGGGGGCCAATTTAAGCCTCTTTATCTCAAGTTAGAGAGGAAATGTGTTGATTGAAAAAGTTATGAATGTGATAATCTTAAAAATTTTGCATCAGAGGGTACTTTTTAAAGTGAACCTATTGCATCACATGAATATTTCCATCCCCACAGGTACAATGGATTTCAAATTCCACGCAAGTCAAAGTGACATACATGCTCTGATGAATGTTTGCAAGTTTCCTACCGAAGATGGTATTTCTGAAGAAAATAGTGCCAGATTTTCATTGTTGTTGGAAGAAAATGGGAGACAAAAACCAAAATCGGTTGAAGAAGCATTGAATTTACTTTGCTGGATTCTGCCAAATTTGTAGAATATCTATTAATATAACTCTGCATTCATGTCTAGTTTAAAATAAAATAAATCCTACTGATTGTAAAATAAATACATGTATGTGTTTTGGTCACTATAGCTGTACACTGGAAATTGGTACTACTGAGGCTGTATAAAATAGCTATTCCCTTTTCCACAAGAAATGCAATTTGATATTGATTTGAACAATCTCAACAAAAAAGACAAGAGATATTGAGGTTTTCTAAGGCCAAGTGGTTAAGGGAAGAGAAGCGAATCTTAACACACTGACGTTGGAAAGATGGTGAAACATGAATGCCCCCATCAAGTACTTTCTCAGTATAACACTGTCTTTGTAGAGAAAGTCAAGAGTTAAAGATTTTGATATTTATGGAAGTTACTTGCACACATGAAAATTGAGTGCCATATCACTTACCAATCAAAAGCTTTGATGACCCAAATGAAACCAAAGAATTTGTTAGTCACCTGCAAAGTATTAGCAAGTGTAACTATATTTAAAAGTGTGACAGACAGACAGACAGTTCACAAAATGATTCCTCTGTGCCACTATGCTTCGCATGTGACACCAAAAACAGGGTAACAAAATACTATAATAAAATACGAACACTTTATTGCGTTTTGATAACTATTAATCAAGTATAACAAACCACAAGCAAAGAAGGTAACAAAATCAAGAAAATACCAATAAAACATAGTCAACACAATACTACCAAAATACTGCTGGTGTTTTGAAAATATTTTTTTTGTAAGAGATCACAAATAAAACGCTATGAAAACGTATAACAAAATACAATCAAAACATGAAAACAAAATGCTTTAAAACCATTTTAAACAAAATATGATCAAAACACAAGAATTGAGTCATTAACAGCTAAAATTGAAATTATTAGGTTTAATTGCAGTTTGTTTATCGGTAGATAAAATATTTCTTATTCAAAGACATTGTATTTATTATTGATGAATATAGTCGGAGCCCCATTAAATTGATCAAGGCCAATCATCACATATTGTGGTCGTTACCATTTTAACAGGTAGATAATATTGCAAGAAATTATATTACTGCTTTGTGAACTTAAAGCATTTCATCTAAAAGTCACACAAAAAGTGGAGAATCATACTATACATTAAAATAATACAGTATTTCTATTGCAAGTGAAGCATGCCTTCTAAAAAATATGATGAATACGTAAGTAAAACAAGCAATTGAGGAATGATACCACCTACATGTATATCAGAGCAAATAAGCTTGATGTTAGAAGGTTGAGACAAAATGTTAAAAAAGAATTAATTATTCTTGTCAGATGGTAGCTAGCTTGCTACATATTGAAGCCTGTGTCCTCAGTTAAAAAATCATCTACAAGCCTTGGTTACCTAACAAGACTATACAATATTTTGCAAAAATCAACAATACTGCTAATTCTTCATGAAATCTTATGTATTATGACATTTCAAAAATAACAATGTAAACTTTCTGCTACCTAGCTCTTAAGCTGATGAGAAAATAATGCATGTGTTCTCCATTTTTTACAACTAAAAGCACAGGGTATTTAAAATAAATCAGCAGATACTATAAACCTTGTACAAGAACTTGAAAATCATGCCTGCTATACCTAAGAATGATTTGTACAACACTTTGTTGACATTTCACTAGTAATTCTGAGAAATGAAATAGGTGTATGGACACTGGACCATGACAATGCACTCAAAACCAATACTTTGTTTGGGCCTTTTGCTAAAAATTCAAGGATTCTTTAAGTGCGCACTTTAATCCATGTCAGAGAAGAGCCTTAGATACAAGATGTAGTGAGGTATCTAGATTTTATGAAATCCTGAAGATTCTTTCAAAGCTCTCATCATCAGTTCCCTAAAAGCTTTGACATCCACAATTCCTCTTGGCAGATGCAGTTCTAAAGAGCAAGTAGACACAAATGGAAATCTTGTGAGACCAGGATCATTGGAAAAAAAGGAGATTTCAATCTGCTTTGAAAATCCCGAGGGTGGTAACCTGTCTGCACCTGTTATGAATGCCAGAAGTTCTTCAAATGTAATAGAAATGTCTCCATCTGAAAAGGAAATTATGTCTTAGATTAATAAGCTGAAATAAGTTTTCCTATATGTAAAGCAATATTTCACACTAATACACTTTAAATTTTTATAATCTGTCTAACTTTAAACCTACAATTTAAAATAAAAAGAGCAACCCCTAGCATGGCATAATACGTCTGTCGCTTACTTTGGATGGGATCAGTTCGAACATGTGGTTTATTTGAATCGAATTCTATAAATGGCTTCTATTATCTTATTTCTGAATTCTGCATGTGTTTCATGAAAAACTTCTAAAACGGTTGACATTTACTAAAGTATATTGCTTTCCATAGCATCCTACCATAACAAAAATAAAATGCAAGTCCCATAACCCAGGAACGACAAAACAGAAATTGCTCAAACTCGAAAGGCGGCTTGCCTTTTACTATTCAAGCATTCTGTATAAGTTTCATGGAAAACAGTTGACGCTTACTTAAGTTATTGCGTTCCATAGCGGACGGACGGAAATTTATGGTTACATTTAACAAGAAAATATTGATAATGCAAAATATCTAAACCTTTCATTTTAATCCTATTAATATCAATTCCTTTAATGTAGTAAAAAAAATTATGTCCTGCACCAGATTTTACTCCAATATTACATGCACCTATGGCATTCAATATTTTTACACTTGTCCTGGTTAAATTGGTATGTTTGAAGTTACCATAGAGTTATAATTTACTAGTAAGTCATATAATGTCAAAATATTGTCCCTCAATAATTCTGGACTATGAAAAGCTGTATGTTTCATACAGGTGTCCGTTAACACAGGTTTCCGGTAATACTTTATAATTTTTGGCCGGATTGCGAAGCAAATCCGGCTTATGAAATGACGTTGTCCGTCTGTCTGTCCGTCCGTCTGTCTGCGTCAACAATTTGGTTTAGCTCTTGCGTTTAGGTCAGTTGCATAATAACCGTTACCAATATCTCTTTCAAACTTCACCATGATGAGTTCTACCCATTGCCACCTTTGTCTGTGACCTTGACCTTGAAGGTTAAGAGTTCAAGGTCAAATTGGTAATTAGCATTTAGGTCCATTTCAGAGTAACCATTAACAATATCTGTTTCAAATTTAACATGTGGATAGACCATGATGAGTTCTACCCATTACCACCTTTGGCTGGGACCTTGACCTTGAAAGATAAGAGTTCAAAGTCAAATCTGTAATTAGCATTAGGTCCATTACAGAGTAACCATTAACAATATCTGTTTCAAACTTCACATGTGGATAGACCATGATGAGTTCTACCCATTGTCTGTGACCTTGACCTTGAAGGTTAAGAGTTCAAGGTCAAATATGTAATTCACATTTTTAAAATTTGCTTTGCAATCTGGCCATACCGTCTTTAGCGGTTTCTTGTTATATAATAAATTTGGTAATAAAATGAATGCAGAAATTCTATGTACCAGAAATGTCCTGCAAGAAAATCTCCCAAGAGAAAATTGTCTCCTCTTCTTTAATTTTCTTATTGGATCCATTTTCTGAGTATGAAATACTGCACAGACTGTCAAATTGCTCCTTTGAAAGAGGTTAAATCTCATAGCAGAACAGGGGCTTGAAAATTGCCGCATGCTTCTTTACAATGGACCAAAAACTGGAAACCTCCTCCATACCATTTACGAACTGTACAATTTCAGCTGATGTTCTGAAAAAAACAAATTAGTTAAAAATCTTTAAGAAACACGAAGCAGGCTCACTAAAATCTAGAGTTGTCAAAAGACAACATAGCTCCCCGATGGAGGCATTGTACTAGGAGAAAGTCAAACTCCAAGGTCAAAGTCAACCCTCAAAGTTCATGGTCCCAAATGAAAGGGTCTTTCAAAAGGTATCCATGTGTGAAATTTCAAGGCTCCATCCCTCTTTATACAAAAGTTACAGTCCAGAAATAGGTCAAACTTCAAAGTAAAGGTCCAAGGCCATGGTCTCAAATGAAAGGGACTATCACAAAGCTGATGAACTGCCTATGCAGATTCTGATAGCAAAATCATACTGACAAATTGACAAACGCTTAATTGGCAATTCAGAAGTTTTATTACAGCTATAAGAGAGACAATTAAATGTACTTTTTGTAATAGTACTGCATGATGCCCTGTTTGCAAAAACATTGGGAAAAAACTAAAGCTGTGAAAAAGTCAATGTTAATACATTGAAAACTTGGCATCAAAAGATATTGAAAAAGTTGCAAGATGTTGGACACAGACACTGCCCTCTAATAAAGGCTAACTGTAAGGATAAAAAGCAAAATGTTTACATTTCAAGTGTTTATAATGTATACATACCTGTAGTATATAAACTGCTTAATGAGTAAATCTGTCCACTCCATTTTCTTTTCAATTGATAGCTTCCATACATTTGGAATTCCATGGTCCATAAGGTATTCTGCATGGTTCTCCAAAAACTTCTCTCTCTGTTGTTCAGACATCATGTCTGGTAGCTGTAAATCATTTTTATGGGGATATATTAGCATTTGCAGGTAATTAATTCAGAAAGTGAGTGTTTCTAGAAGGATCTGTCATCACAGATTTTATATAATGACATATACAATAAAGTAATGTATCTATTAAATGTGTAGCATAAGTCAAATTTGTCAATAACATGACATTCTTTTTACTAAAATTTTGGTACTGACTAAAAGGTAGCATGAAAAGGAACATACATGGCAAATATCAAAGTTCTATAATCATTTATAATACAGGATTTATTGTTAAAGGTTTTCAAATGTTAGTAAAAGTTCATGGTCAGAAGATCACAAGTTGGGGTGAAACGATACGGGTACCTCACGATTTGATACATATCACTATACAAGGTTCATGATACTTAGAATATGATACATATTGCAGTATGCATTTGACTTTTCAAAATAATAATATATGACAACAAGAAACTGCTGAAAATTCTGGATCACTAATAGTTCATCAATGTTTGAAGTATGAATGCTGTACCATAAAACTGCCTGAGTTATTGAATCAGTACCAAAGTGTTGACGAACGGACAGAGACAAGCGGACAGAAACATTATTCCTATCGGGTTATCACACTATAACGTTGAGCCTTAATAAGAGTTAAACAGACAAGTACATTGAAGCTCTAGTCACTATACTTACCTCTTTCAAAATCTCCTGCAGCCTGACAGGTAACATAGTCATCTTTTCATATGAAGTCCTCTCTGATCGTCCAGTTGCTGTCATATATTCAAATAGAAGTTCATTGAAGAAATGAGGTGCTGGCCCTTCTTGGGCAAATGAGAGAGCAACTAAACGACCAGCAAGTTTGTATTTTTCTTCCTCTAAAAAAGTAATTTCTCAGCTTGTCATCAACTGCAACATTTTAATAAAATGGTCATTATTATGACACTGGTGAAACTGTACATTCATGCGACCCCTACCCCAATAAATGACATTGAACTTCAAAGAAGTTTATATGTATGCCTATGTACACAGTCACCCTGTACAGTAGAGAGAGTGTTAGTAGGAGATTGAAGTCATTACTGGAGTACATGAAATATGTGTCTACTGTGCCCCTCCCAATATGTCAATGATGTTGACCATTGACTGACGGAAAGCAAAACAGTTTTTGAATCGGATTCTGAATTTTCTAACTGAACATTTTAAATGTAATATTATGCATTATCCCACCTCCAACGAATTTCCTGCGATCTGTTTGCATTTTCTATGTAAAGCCGAATATTATGTTGTATTTGGTAACTAAATGTATCTTTTTTCATTTTATAAACGTCTACTAAGAAGCTTTGTTCTGTTAAAAGCCGTTGTAGGCCATAACTTTAACACATGAATTTGTATATTTTGTCAAACCAGAGAATTAAAAGAATTCGTGTGTCGAGTGCAAAGCATTACCGAGTGTGACCACATATAAAAGTGTGACTACAGGACGGACGGATGGACAGACATACGCAGCAGAACAAAGTTATCCCTGTGTGTCGTTATGCTTCGCAGGTGAAATAAAAAACTATAAACATGGCTTTCTTAATGTTACAAGCAACTGGCTTTAATGATGTCACAAACGGTAACGATGTTCATTTTCTGTTTTCTATAATATGAATTTAATAGGAGATTGAATAATTTTGACCCAACGGCCACCACTAACATAATTTTGCATAATATATCTAATTCTCACAATTTTCGTCTTCTTCGGTCATCCTTCAAATATGGCGGACGGCGTGGTCAATCAACGCGCATGCGTTAACTAATGGGATATTACGATGGCGATGACACGATGTTACGATGGCGATGATACGATATTACGATGGTGATGATACGATGGCGATGACGCGATGTTACGATGGCGATGTTACGATGGCGATGACGCGATGTTACGATGGCGATGACGCGATGTTACGATGGCGATGACGCGATGTTACGATGGCGATGATACGATGGCGATGTTACGATGGCGATAATACGATGTTACGATGGCGATGACGCGATGTTACGATGGCGATGACGCGATGTTACGATGGCGATGACGCGATGTTACGATGGCGATGATACGATGGCGATGGTACGATGGCCCTAACAGTACACCATAATATTGACAAGTATATGTCATCTTTCAGAAAATTTGGTAATTTGTGAATGAAGCGAATGCAAAGTGTTAATGAACAAAAAATCATAAATATTACGTTAGAAAGTGGAAAATGGAATATATACTCTAGACTGATGGATTCTACACGATTATTGCACGGATTTGGTGACGTCATCTGCCTGATGCACATTTTCAGATTACAGCCTTGGCTAGTGAAGATGCCTGCTGCAAAGGCATCGAAAATTATGTCTTTGCAATGGACTCGCCCGAAGCAGTGAGGGATCTTTTACACGCCACGCCTGTAGACAGTGACACGGGGTATCCTTTTTGACAGTTTCATCCGAAAGACAGAAAACCGGTATGACCAGGGCGGGAATCGAACCCGGGACCTCTCGATCATAAGAAGAGACCCGTAACAACTGGGCCATACGGGCTCTATAATCTAGATATTGACAAAAAATATCGACCTTCGCATCTCTTCGGTCAATATTAATTTTCTTGTGAATATTACGGTTATTGACTGGGATTGAAGACTACAGATTATTAGTCTGACTCGAAGACAAACAGTTGTCAGAGGCCGCATTTTCTAACAATTCCTCAGACATCTTTATATCTACAGTAATTGGACTTTTTTCTATAAAATTTATTTAGATACTATTTTATAGGGATATGGCAACACAGCATATTTACCATGTAAAAAGTTCATAATTGTACCAAGTGTCATAAATGACGAAACAAAGTATAAGGGACGAATCTACTACCGTATAATTAATCTACATGCATTGATTATTCCAGATATTTCCTGTACAAAGACATAGGCTATAAAAGTGATCCTTTCTTAACGTTAAAATATTACCTTACTGAAAGTGGACCCAGTTAAGTACTTGTATCATAAGGAGATTTTCTCGACTTGGGGTCGTTTTCTAATGTTGAAATTTGACCCTACGTATACCTTTATGACCAGTTTTCAAGTTCATTTTACTTAATATTCGAATAGTCACGTATCACGCTATATTGTAAACCGGAGTTGAAGCTTTTTTCATATGGAGTCATTAATTAATGTTGAAATATGAACACCCCCCCCCCCCCCTTCCCTGGCATTGTCTCTGCAAACTATCACTCTTTATTCAACAAAACATAAAGTGTACTTATCTAAATACCTGTATTGAAATATACGTACGGAGATTTTCTAGATATGGGGTACTTTTTAATGTTGAAATTTGACCCTACCCGTAATAACCAGTTTGAATGTCTATTTTACTTACTATCGAATGATCGAATTGTCACACTGTATTATAAACAGGAGTTCGAAGCTTTTTTATCATATGGAGGCATTAATTAATGTTGAAATATGACCCCTTTGAAGTATTTCTTCTCTAAAACAATACGTCTAATCAGATCGAACTTTGCATAATACTCTCCATAAGATGTCATTGTCCAGCGTAAAATTGAGACCATTTTGTAATTCATAAACATATAACCAGTTATATGTCGGCTGGAATGAATGTTCCAGCATTCCTTTCTACGTGGTAATTTTAAACAGTTATGTGGCTTGGAACAATAGCACAGATATTTCATTTTACATGATAATTTTTAACCAGTGTTTTGGATTCTTAATGCAAAGACACAGACTTTTAGTAGTCTATGTCTCCTTAATGTTATAAAAACCACTCGCATTATTTCACCTATTGGTGAAACTTGCTTTATGCATTTCTTCATTGATGTAATCTTTCTATGCGATGTATTAGTCCACCACCGGTAAAACTAGAGGGGACTATAGCTTTCCATTCTGTCTGTCTGTCCTTTTGTCTGAAACACTTTGGTTTACCGGACCATTTTTGCAACCATTGAAGTTATTGACTTGAAATTTAGTATGCTGTTATTTATCATTGAGTTACAGATCAAGTTCGAGTTTGGTCATGGTTGACCTAATTTTGGAAGAGTAAGGGCCCTTTAACTTCAGGGATTTATAGGATTCCGGTGCAATATGCAGTATGCTTTTTTATTAGAGGTACGGAAACTTTTACAATCAAAGTACTTATAGTACAGATAGACGCGGATATTTGCCAACATTGGTCTAATTTTGAAATAATAAATGTTTTAAAAGTTTAGTGTACCACACGTCATTATATCTATAGTAGAATATCAAGATCTCTTAGTGACATAATTGTTGACCACAATGTTAGACAGAAAAAATGTACCTCAGATTCCATTAGTCTGCAAACAAAACACTATTGCGCATCTGGACAATAGACTGATATAACTAAACCATACCCTGAAGTAATGAAATGAGCATAACTTATCTAGCTGAATTTCATTATTTATAGCTGACCCAATCTAAAAATAGCATTTACATCACAGACAATAAAAAGATGCTGCATCTGGTTAAGATAACTCAGTCGTAACTATTCGGCCACTTCCATAAGGGATGCATAAAGTGTATTCTTACTCAGAATTGTAATCTTGTGTAGTCTCTGTGTACATCGTTTTGATAGAGAATAAATATATATATTTGTCCCCGTCTGAAAATGTCTTATATGATAAATCATATGATCTAGGTTGTTCAAGTCTTATCCGAGATATAGCACAAATATATGATTCCGGTAGGATTCGGACCTTGCACCTTAAACCTGAATCAATAGACCATTTTCAAAATAATTTCATCTCCCATTAAATGCCCGACATATGAGGTTTTGCAGCTCAAAATTGCGTCATTCTATTGTGACGTACCAATCTTAGCATCAACGTCATAATGAAAATTTCGGCAAAACGTAGTTTTTGTCGGACTTAAGGCCCCATATATTATGTAAAATATGAAATTCGTGTATAGCCTTTTACACAGCCAGGCTGATTAGTTTGCTGTCTACAAAATGTAATTGTAATATGTCCGTAAAGTATTGATGGATTAGAGAGTACACAGTCAACGCGATGCATGATTAATCTTTTTCCTGTGAACTTTTAAAAGTACTACATCAATCGTTGCCCTTTCAGTGCACAATACGAAGTGAAAAAACGATCTCAAATCTATTTTTATTCTCACATTACGTTAGACTGGACATTTTACAGTATGTCAAATTAAGATAACAACATTATTAGAGACAAAGTCTGTTAATTTTCATAATTATTTCTTTTCCAAGGAGGTTGGCCATTAAATCTACAAAATAAATAAATAAATAAAATGGATATATGTTTAAAATTGTCTAAATGTCATAAAGTAATTGATGAAATTATGGGATATTTATCTGACTTTAATTTATGCGCTGCGAGGTCGAATACAAAAAAATGTCTTTCAAATAGAATATATATGTTAAAATGATGGTGAGTATACGTATAATACTTAAGAAAAGTGTAATAGTGGTGGGCTCTTGTATTAAAATAATACTGACCAATGCCGAAATCGGAAAATTCTGCCTTCGGTAGGTGTTGGTATTAATGAAGATGATGCACGAGAAGGAGCTATCAAAACAGAAAGAGAAGATATCGAGATAAATTGATACAATGAGATATTTTTACTTTTACACAATTGCAGGCAATCATAGAAATTCCGTTATGAAGCCAAAAATTATACATTAAAGAGAAAGACATAGTAATAAAGGATTAAGTTGCGCTTGTTCTACACTCGAAGCAGCTTGCCGAAATGTTTCCTTGTGTGATTTTTTTTCGTAGACTCGTGTTAAAACTTCAAAAGACGAAGAATACCAATAGACCAATAGTAAGAGTTCCCTTAAATTGCTACTTGATCATAGCCATCACACATCTATAATCAATATATTTAATCTCTCTCTCTCTCTCTCTCTGTCTGTCTGTCTGTCTGTCTGTCTGTCTGCCTCTCTCTTTCTCTCTCTTTGTGTTTTACCAGTAATATTATGCATGACTTACCAGGCATTCTATCAATTTCAGCCCTCTGAGCTCTCACAGATTCAATGCTTTCCATCCTCTGACTGTTCTCTCTACTAAATTGAGCTCGTGTAGCAGCAGGGCGAGGAACAGAGGTACGTCTAGAATCGCGATAGTAGGAGAATCTGTGTGATGGCCAATAGTATTCATTGTGTCCGTAGTATGGGCCGTCATATGCATAATTGTATGACGGACTGCCGTAGCGGTATCCATACCCAGATCCGTATCTGTATGCATCAGTTGTGTAATGGCCGTAACCACTGTATACAGGGTAGTCGGCGACTGCTGCTTAATGTATGATAATTACAACATAAAAATTGCATCTCGTGAAGCACATTACAGAACAATTTCTAGTTTTACATATGATTTATAATGCATAGTGATTGACTGATTTTTGATTTACGCCATTCCACTATTATTTCTCGTATATAGTGACGGCATCTGCCTGATGCATTGCATTGAAATTTTTTCCTTTGCAAGGACCCTCAGTGAGGGGTCTTTTACCTGTTACGCCTACCATGAAAATGGAACTCGGATTTTGCTGTCTTATTCGAAAGAAGAAATACCGGTGTGCCAACAGCGGGAGTCGAACCCATCCACTGAGCAACACGGTTTTATTTTGTAGATAAAAAGACACAAAACATTGCACTTTTCATAACATACATTTTTTTTACTAATTCTGATTTTGATTATAATTATGACAGGACTCATTAATAAAATGATAATTTGACTATGGCAGTGACAGTGGGTGTCATCCAATGAGCGGGGATAGTGAATTTTTTTCACCGGGTTCGATTCCCGGGTTGCGCCACTATGTTTAAGAGGTTGGTAACCTCCTGCTTCCATGTCGCGATATAACTGAAATATTGTTGAAAGCGACGTAAAACACCATTGAACCAACCAATCTTCCTCTGCTTGACTGTTTTCTTTGATTTTAATTACTAGTATACAATTTATGTTTTCAACATACTAAGAATACAATTTTTAAGAAAGATTGAATGTAAAATATGAGTGAAATAGTAGAAATCGTTTGAGAGTATAACAACGACTTTAAAAGCCTTGTTAACATATATACCACTTGTTATTTAAGTTATTCGAATGTACTTGTACTCACCTCGAACGGCTGGACCGTAATGGTATGGTGTGGGATCTGTAACCAAAGGATGTATAGAGTATTATTAATTACATGCTCAACGGTCACCTATGGGGGGATGTTGTATAAGATGATATAGGGTCAGTAAACCTCATCCAGGATGAGGCGAGCCGAGCTTTGTATGAAATTATCTGACCCTGTATCATCCAATACAACTCCATAAGGTGACCGTGTAGCGAATATACACCAACTCTAGTTTGATATTTTATCAAAAACTTCATTTGGGGAATATTTGTAGAAAATTCATGAGGCTATGAAAGATCACACTGAGATTACGTTTTTGCATATATAGTCGACGTCTAATATAACATTTGTAATGTTTTGTTTATTGTGAAACTGGTTTTACACCATTGTCGCGATATTGCACTATCCATACTTTTTGTGATAAACTATGACTTAATATGATTATGGTTGCACTGGTTAATATAACGGGTGTCGTTATAAGTGACTGAGGTATGACGATGATTGAACTGTCAATATGGAAGCTCTATGCTCCTTTTCTTTGACAGTTTACTATTTAATGATAGAACTATGTTTTCCGCATTTTAAGACAAGAATGTTTAAGCCAGATTGAATGTTAAACAAAGAAGAGAAATTATAGAAATGATTTGACGATCTAACATTGACTACGTTGTTAGCACACATAACATTTGTTATTTAACAATTATTCGAATGCACTCACCTCGTACGACTGGACCATTTACGTATGGTGTGGGATCTGTTAAAAAAACATGTTTACAAGATCAACTATTTATTTTTTGAAATCAGTATGAATTGTAGCTAGTATTTGTATATATCTTAAATTCATGAATGAATTGAATAAATTAAATGGTGTTTGATCTACAAATAAGGCAGAATGTAGAAAGAATAACACAATGCAATGACGGAACTAGAGGAGAATTGATCACACTAAATGCCATCATAGAATAATTTTGCCTCACATCTTTATCCCCCTGGAAAAATTTACGATTAGTCAAACCCCCTCCCCTTATCGCTACATTCTGGATTTTCGTAAATGAAAGAGAAACTCCCTGAGAATGCTCTTATCAGGTTTAACAGCATAAGTGAATAAAAACTGAAACAAATTGTGGTTTTGGAACCGCATATGACGTTGCTATTTATTTTTTGAATACCAAATGATCAAATTTATTAAAAAGTAAACATACATGTTTGTATACAGGTTTTATTCAACGAGGTCTATTAAGCTTACGGATACTACAATGGTGCAAATTATTTCATAATAAATGTTCTCTCTTCCTTTTCTTTTATATTTTTAACTATTTCGTTTCCCTCTACGAAAGCCCAATAGCTTCACGTAAAAAATAATTTTATTGCGAATATTCGCAATACTATTTGGTTGGTATTAGGAGACTTCCCACCCTAAATTTTTCGAAGTATAATATTGTACCGGTGCCGAGTGAACATCAGAGTCAGTCTGACAGTGCCCCAGACATGACTGCTGAAAAAAGGGAAAATATTGGTGAAGTGTCGCAGAAAAGTAATCCTGAACAAGTTGGCATTAATTCTGATTTATATCCTGGATTCACCCATGAAACATTAGAATCATCCATCTCAGAACCAAACATTGAGTCAACTATTCATGGGCATAAAGGTCTGTATATCCAATGCGTTCCTTCCTTGTTGTAAATGTTTGGTCTAATGATATATCAACACATTAAATATCTATTCAGCTTGAATGTAAATGCAGAGGACAGAGTTTGTTTATGGTAAAATGTTATATTGAGATAAATATAAATTTTTTTCTATTTCAGAATATCCAAACACGCATTTATGTTGTAACTTTAGTAAAGTAGAGCAGCATCAACTTGGTTACATGTTGAATGTTTACTAGAAAAACGTTTTTGAAACGAAGAATAATTCTCTTAAATAATTATACCATGGTTGTTTACTGAGGACGTAAAAGAGATTTAGAATATACATAAAATAATGTATGCATTTTTTCTGCAATTAGAATATTGATTGATTGATTGATTGATTACTGTTTTACGACTCTCCATGATTATTTCACGTATATGGTGACGGCATCTGCCTGATACAAATTCAGACCTTTGCAACGGACCCACCCGAAGCAGTGAGAGATCTTTTACGTGCCACGCCTACCGTGACACGGGACCTCGGTTTTTACTGTCTCATCCGAAAGACAGAACACCGGTGTGCCCAGGGTGGGAGTCGAACCCGGGACCTCTCGATCACGAGCCGAGCATCTTATCCACTAGGCCACATCGGCTTAATATTAGAATATGAAAATGTAATGTACTTAATGGAATCTACTTACATCTCCAAAAGCTTTTTCCTGAAAAATGAAAACAAAACGTGATTAATATTCACATTTTCAAATATTCTTGTTAATGTTGATTTACATGTCTCAGTTCTTAACGTAATTAATCTTGTATTTCATGTTTTTTATTTTTATATCTTAAGACATTTTGATATGCATATGACAGTTAGTTTATTTTTGAAAGTTATGCAAAACATCTGTGAACAGAATTATTGATGATAAAGGAAGACAGAAAATTAAAAGTTACCGACTCAGCTGTATGACAGAAGTCAGCACGGAAATATACAAAGAATAAATTCGAATGAGTACCACTGTTTCCATTAAAATTCAAGATACAATTCTGCATATTCGGTAGTCGTGCTTTACGCAAGAACAATTATAAATCATAGATGGGATTAGATTAGAAGCTGGAGTAAGCTTTTCCCTCTAGTTTACGATACCCGTCTCAAATGTTTCGTTGAAAACCTCAGGTTGACATATACAGATTTCAAGTACTTGCCCAAGGACTGGTTAGATATTATAAATTCACTTGCCCTACTCCAAGATTTAATATTAATATAATGATTATCGTATTTCGTTTCTTATCATCGTCACAAATGAAAACACCTTATATTCGGTAGCAAAGTCATGTAGTTAATTTATCAGATCGGTAAAAGGAGGTCATTATATACACGATTCAACCTTCACAGTGTAAGTAGATGGCCTCAAAACAAAATACTCATAAAAGGAGCAGGCCCTGGCGTAACGTGTGAGCCGTGATATTTTAACGCCATAGGCGGGCAGATACGGAATGTTGCTCCTCAGGAAGGGGAAATGAAAGTTGAAATCGTCACGGTTGTCAGAGAGGAAGGTGTATTGTTTATCTGACCATTCCCACCAATAGACAAGAGTAAGTTTAGGTTTGAAGCAGATATATTTCTCTGTCATGTTCTTATTCTAAAAGTCAGCGGGATACATGAGGCGGAAGTAATTGTGAAAATTTTGATTATTTATGGACAGAAAGTCGTCCGTGTATCTGTATGTAACACTGGAGTGAGATGCTAACTGTTTCTGTCCTGTAAAAAGCAATGACTGAAAAATTATGCTTCAATAGATATAGTACAATAATTACCAGCAACTGGTTCTACTTTTGTGAGAGGTTCTGCCGATCTGGAGGCAGCGTCAGAAGCAGCAGCTTTAGCAATAGCAGCAATCTGGCCTGAAAAAAAATATTCTAAGTTTACAATTGTGGACGCGGAGATATATATTTATATTATATATTGGGATAAGAAGCAAGTTTATATAAATGCAAATATAAATATAGTATTAAAATGAATAACACATTTATCCTAGTTACCTTTGCAAAATGTATTAACATTACCTATAACTGTTTTTTTGTATTTTATTAAGAAACTGTAAATTTTATTACAGATTCATACGTCAGTACCTATGAGACAGAATGTATATATATACACTCTACACTGTTGATATCAATCACTTTAATTTTTGTCACTATTATACGTACTCAGAAAAATTCTTGATTGCAAATTGTATATAATATTTATTCTGTTCACCAGTAATTTCGTCAAGTAAACTCTTTGAAATGAAGCTCAGAGCCAGAATTATGAAGAGACTATGGTCTTGCTAACGATGTATCACCGTTTATGTTCATGGACCCTTAAAGTGAGTTATACCCGGGTCGAGTAATATGTTGAAGCAATAATTAATGGACTAGCACTTCCTTTTCTACATAAGAACATATAATGCGCATGCAGATAAAAACTGGAATAACAATAAGGTATATTTTACTAACGTAAACTACTTACTTTGTTCTCTCAATTGCCTCTCAACTAGATATATTTAAAAAAAGAAAAAAAATTACTTAAGTATGCTATGAAAATGAGGTCCAATGTATTATGAATTGTATTAACAGAATACGGCTTATAAGGAAGTTTTCGATAATAAAAGTTGTAAAGGAATTCTTTTTTCCTTATCATATACAACGAAATGGAAAAAAAAACTAGCTGTGTCTCCTGTTTGGCTGGCAGCACCCGCTTCTCATGAATGTCAGATCTATAAAGACGATCTAAAACTTATTCAGCAATGACTGCAAACATGCATACAATGAATGTGGACTTAGACCGTATAGAAAGTATCACCATAACACAACTGCAACATCAAAAGATGGGGCTTCGTTACGACTAAACCAAACCCAAAAATATAATTATTAAATAAAAAGGCATAAATAAACTAGAATTTTAATATGTCGGTGTGACACATGCTCCCGCTGGCAGCTAAGGTAGTGAGATGTAATTGCCAGAGGACTAATATTTGAAAATTCAAAAAATTTCTAATATTCAAGGGCTATTACTCTGTCAAAAATTACCGGAACACACTCATATTCGAAATTGACCTGCATTTTCTCTTCATACATCTGTATACCCAATATCTATTTAATCCATCAAACCTTCAAAGAGAAAGTAGCGGAAACTGTCATTTTTTTTAAATTCTATGTTCAAGGGCAATAACTCTGTCAAAAATAACCGGACCATATTCAAATCTAACCTGCATTTATCCTTGATACATCTGTATATATAATATCAATTTAATCCATCAAACCTTCAAAGAAAAAATGAGCGGAAACTGAATGATGATGGAATGATGGAACAGGGTAACATTATATGCCCCCGGCCATTTCATGGCGGGGGCATAAAAAGAATTAAACAGCTGAGTGAAAGAAAAATAAAAGATATGCATTGGTTTCATATTACCTTCAATAGAAGCTTCTTTTATTTTGGCAGCTTTTTCTGACACTGGAATAGTAATCGAGAATGAGTAAAGTTTCAATGCAAATAAAAGCCCTAAACAATGCCTTTATGACATTATCCTATAAGCAATAATTAATTTAAAAACATTAAAGCAATTTACGAATCAGAAATTCAAATCGATATTGAACATGTATATAAGGTAATGTTGGCATAATTCAGTTTTTCTGTAGGGCGCGGGAATGCGGGATTCCCCGCTAAACATACATTAATCCCCCTTAAAAATCACAAACCGCAGGCAGGATCCCGCATACCTTTTATCGCCGATTTCCCAGATTAAGCTACTTGTCTACTCCAAACTTGTTCAAATTTTACAAACGTCAAACTCAATCACTTGAGCGTTTGATTGTTACAGACCTCCATAATTATGTTAAGCGCAAGGTGACGCAGATTAGTAAACCTCGCTCTTCGATTCACAGATTGTTCGTGAGTCACACGCCAATCTTTTTATATACTAAATTATTATTTATCATTGTATTCCTATTATGGGTTACACATAATTTCCAAGTACATGTTATACTCAAAGATAGATTATGGTATACATGTACTAATCTAGTCCTAGTCTTAGCGATAAGATTTTGTTACTATGATTTTATGATTTTATGTTTGATTTGAATTTTCACAGTTTGAATTAAAAAGGATTTGTTTGAGAACTTAATAAGTTTTTCCTTTATTTGATATACAATACCATGATTCAGAGCACAGTACAGGTCTAGTACATACTTGTCAAGTGTCTTGAATCCCTCCAAGATTTTATACTGTCCCCCTCAAGCATAATGAAGAGGAGGAATTTCCTCCCATGAAAAAAATTTTTAGAGAAAACACTTGACAGATAACGTTCTTATTTTAGAAACAGTATATAAGGTTGTCATGCCATAGGCTCATAACTTTTACACAAACTAATAATCATCTACATATATAGTTCGACTATAATTATACTTGCCTTCTTCAAGAATCTGTTGTTGTTGAACTGCTTCTGATTGTTTTTGTATTACTTCGGATGCTTTATTGCAAAATGAATGATAGAATTAATTTTTTTTTCAATTTAAGGGATTTTATCTCTTGAAAATTACATTCTTCTTTGTATGCCAGGAATTTGAAATGGATAAATGTTTTACGATTTAAGGAACTAAAATTGTACAAATAATAACTTAAAAGATAGCAACTATTACAGATAGCATTACTTGTTATTTAACATAGATCTAACTTGATGTTTCCCGTATTTAATGAAGCTAACGCATTTACCAAAATATAGAATGATACATCGCTGATATATCCATACAGTAGTTATATACATATATTATGCTCTGTATAGTGATTAATCTTTTATTTACATTATACATCTAGTACACTAACATATTTTTTGAATAATCCAAATGGCGTGCGTGCCAATGTCATATAAATCTTGGCAATTGAAATACTTTTGGGAATGTTAAAATTGTAGAACTTCTTATCATATGGAACATTATATTTATAAAATTGTCACATCATATAGGGAAGATTGACTTATTAAGTGAATGCAGGACATATATCTTATCGAATGATAATAACAACAATACCTTACAATCTCATCCTCATGATCGTTCTAGTTTTTAATCACAATCTAATGACCGTTCTAGTTGTTACTTACAATCTGATGATCGTTCTAGTTATTACTCACCGGATACCTCGGCTGAAAGATGATAAAGATTAATAAATAATTTTGAAAATTTTATGGGCTAGTAGATAAAAGAAGATAAAAGCATCTCACTCAGGCGTATGACAGAAGATACTAGCACCACGTAAAGTGACCAGATACCGAGCGAAAGTCAATAAGGGACATCCATTATATTAGACAAATTAGAGGTATAGACTATCACGGACCCCTGGAAGAACTAGAGGTGGGATCAGGTGCCATGGAGGAGTAAGCATCCCCTGTTCACCTGTCAAATCCGCCGCGATGCGATAATAGCATATGAGCTAGTATAAATAATATTGACTATCACGGATTCCTGGAAGAACCAGAAGTAAACTTCTCCCACATTTTATACTTTCACATTCAATCGCCTACATGCTTAGAAATATCTACTAAGTACGAACATATTTCTCCAGGAAATAAAAGTGTAGGCTATGGTGTCTATCATAGTGTATATTTTTGTATGATATATAGATTCATCATCGTGAAATGCAGTCATGCATGTTTCGGGGGATACTTATCATTTTAAGGAACAGTGAATTTCAGGGCAATTAGCACGAAGGGGTTTTTTATTATAGGATTTGTGTATATTTAAATTTCTCAGTATATGATTGGAGCACAACTTCCAAGGATGATGTTACTATTACTGTCAAAAATTAAGACCATAGCAAATTTGGACTGTATCCAACACATGAATAAGTAAATAAACAACATGTTATCGAAACATTCAGCATTCACACTGTTTTTCAATAATAATTGAATTTACTTTCATTTATATATGTGAAGTAAAGTGCTAACATACCGAGCGATAGTCAGTAAGGGACATTTATTATACTTTACAAAATAGCAATATTGGCTATCACGGACCCCTTGAAGAAGCAGAGGTGGGATCAGCTGCCATAGAGGATTAAACATATATCCTTCTTCGTTACCTGCGGGACTAACGTTTTGGTAGGCAAATGGTAATGGTTCTAGTGATTCTGTGACGTCATAGTACAAAATCGACGTCATTTTGAGGGAACAGTGTTGATTTTGCCAACCAAAACATTAGTCCAGCAGTTTTGACCAATCGGTAGAGGATGTTTATGATCGCAGAGAATTTGACCATTCGGCAAAAGATATTTATAATCAAAATGGTTTAACCGATCAATATTTTACTTTTATATATTTGTTCAAGGCATTAAAATCTCTATCATTTAAAATGAGTTCTGCACATTTTAAGTGTTAATTAATATCTGAATGTTTGATGTGAAAAAAAAGTACGAAATGAGTTCTATATTTGCTACTGATTCCTTATCTTTTGAATTTATCGACACCATATCTATAAAATTGAAATATTTATTTTACCTGCCCGTCCTTTGAGGAATCTGCCGTGGAGAGCTGCAAAACAATAGAAACATTATCGTCAATCATGTTATTTTAGGAATTCACAACTATTTCCATTGAACACCTCACAGAATATTTCCCAAGTTTTCTTTTAAATTTTATTGTAAACGCTTTTATTTACTGATGAAACATAGTATAAGAAAATTAAATACACGTATACCTTACATACAAAATGAATTTTCAATTTCATTCTACTACATGTATTTCAAAATCACGGTATTAGCTGAACTGTTAAAGAAAAAAGAGGAGTTACCGGCTCAGTTATGTGGCAGAAGTCACCACGGAGCTATACAATACATGAATATAAATAATATAATAGAACATTTAACACATTACAAAAATATTTGATTGTAGTGCAATTACGATACCGACTTAGGACGGTCATTTAATTTGACAAAAGCCAAACAAATGGTGTGGTTAACCGGTTTACGGGCCCACCTTCCCACTCACCGTAACAGCAGAACAATCAAAAGACGTACATTTAAAAATTTATAAATAATCCTCCATGTAAAGAACAAGGGTCAACAGGTATCGCATATTGAGAGGTCATAAAAATATAAACACGTAAGGTATTGTAAAAAACATAATGGTATAAAAATATATGCGACATCAACATGATAAACCATGCTCTGCCAGTCTGAAAGCGAGCTAAGACCCTAGATCTGTAGGAGTCCCGACTAACAGTCAGAGGGGACGAGGTTCAGGACCATGTCTCCTCTGAAAGAGGTTTGGACAAGGCCCGTCATATAGTCCCCACCGCCCTGTTAGTCAGCGTGCAACGTTCAAGTAAAAGTCTGCATAAGGCTGTAGAGGGGCCAAATACAAGACCTATAGTCTTTTTGATGATCTCAATATCATATTGTCTATTTAGGAGACGTTTGACTATTTTATTACATGATAAAATAACGTTATCGGAGCCTTTTACTTTCCTTAGTTTATATACGAGATCACCGTAAAAGTTAGGATGGGAAATTCCATTGGATACATACTGTTGAAAATAAATATTTCCAAATTTAGATAGAAGTTCTGAATAAGATCTGAAGAATTTGCCGAATGTTTTTCTTAGCTTGTGATAAAAGTTTAGTAGTAATTTGTAAATTTCGTTTATGAAAGTCCAAAACATCGGTGCAGCCTCTGACAAATCGAACTAATTGAGATATATAGATACCATATGATGGGAGTCGAGGGACATCGCCATCCAAGTAAGGGAAATTTACAATAGGAAATCCAAAATCCTCACGTTTATCATAAATATTAGTATATATTAGGTTGTTGATAATTTTGATGTTTAAATCTAAGAAAGGTGTAGATTTATCTCAAGTATTAGCTTTATTCAATGTGAGCTCTGGTGGATATATTTCTGATATAAATTGTTCGAATTCAGGGTTGTCGATAACCAAAATGTCATCCAGATATCTACAAGTATTATTAAATTTGTCAATGAGGTCAAATTTTTGAATAGAAACCATAAAATCCCTCTCATAACAATAAAGAAATAAATCTGCTATCAGAGGCGCGCAGTTAGTACCCATAGGAATCCCAACTATTTGTTGATATATCTTGCCATCAAATTGCACAAAAATATTATTCATGAGAAAATCTAGTGCTTTACATAATTCCTTGCAAGTCCAGTATTTATATGAAGTATATTGTTTGTTGGAAAAGAATCCAGAGTTATTGGAAGTACATATGTACGTTTTAGATTCTCTGTGAAAACACCATTGTATAAGAGACAGCAACTTGCTTTTAATCAAATCATGAGGCAGAGATGTATAAAGTGTAGAAAAATCAAATGTAGAAATTTGAGTCGCTTTGAAATTTAGCGAAAGAAGTTTGTCTATAACTTCATGAAAATTTTTAATCGACCAAAAGTAATTGATGTTACTATTATGAAATGCCACATCACAATATTTGATAATATGATCTTTTATAGCAGTTAGAGCAGACGTAATATGTTTCGATAGTACCGTAGTAGAGCAGTGGCTAGAATTAGATATGAAACGTGATTTACATGGACTTTTATGTACTTTAGGGAGCAAATACATGGTTGGTAGATCAGATTTATCAGTTTTAATTTTGAAGTCGGACATGGTCATGAGGTGATCGTGCAAGGTGCTCTCTTTTGAGGTAGGGCTTTCCACATATGTATGAGTGGAGTTTAATTCGTTTTTAAGTACTTCAATATAATATAGTTTTCAAACAACTATAATGTTATTACCTGCTTTATCAGCGGGAACAAAGACATATTTAGCATGTAAGTCAGCTATCTTCTTTTTAATAGAATTTGTCGTCAATGTATTAGGCTGTTGAAATAAATGAGGATTTTCCGTAAAGTTCTTAATACGGATATCGACAATTCTTAAAATCTCGAATTTCCAATCATTAAGAGCATGAACCTTTACCTGTTCTTTTTTACACCAACGTTTACAATATGTAGTTAAAGCATCTTCTATAACGTCACGGCATTTACTGAAATCTATCCTGGACGGTAACCTATATTTAGGTCCTTTTCCAAAAAGGGTGCGCAATTTCTTGTCCGAAATACAGTTTAGGTCACCAGTAATAACATGACCTGCCGGTTTATAAACATATTTAGACTTTCCACAAGAACACGACGAAGGGATAGAGTCTGAAACATCAGGGTTAGATGTAACTTTATTATAATTTAAAATAAGATTTCTTATAGGCTTTTTGTACTGGTAACAAATAAGTGGAGGTTCTAAATTCTCAAAATATTGGGGGATTTTAGATGTGACTCTATGATCACGGAAAATATCAAAAGCCATTTTATGCTTTGCTGTTTTGCCAATAAAAACTACTTACGTTTTCCATAATATCCATTGTATCCATATTTGTACGAATCTAGGAAAAATACAGTATTGGAATTATTCATTTTAAAACATAAAGTAAATGATATATTAAATCAAATTCATTCAACAGGGAATATTGCTGGCTGGCTTATCTATTACAACCTTGCAATCGAAAAAACTAACAAACAAAATTATCAAGGGAGCACAGAAAACAGCATTTGTCCCTTTATTTCTCGTAATTTTACATTGGCTTCTTCAGTAATGCTTTACACCTATGCTACTTCAAAAACGTATTCAAAGATAAGGTTTGATTGATTGATTGATTTAATATTGTTTTACATCACTCTATGATTATTTCACACATATGGTGACGGTATTTGCCTGATGCATTGCATACAAATTTAGAACTTTCCACTCGAAGCAGTGAGGGATCTTTTACGTGCCATGCCTACCATGACACGGGACCTCAGTTTTTACTGTCTCATTCGAAAGACAGATCACCGGTGCGCCCAGGAACCCGGGACCTCTCGATCACGAGCGAGCACCTTATCCACTAGGCCACGCTGGCATTCAAAGATCAGATAACACTTTTTAATAAAAAAAAAGAACGAAGAACAAAAATATCAAATCTTCGTAAAATCACAAAGATTGAGAAGCATGTGATTATATGCAGGGAAAAGAAACAATATATATTTTATGCTCAGGTGGGGTTGAATAGTATTATTTTTTATTCGAGTCATAACGATACAATTGAAAAAACCCTTCGGATCCAAGTGTAATTCCATGTAAAAATATATCATATTTCACGGAGCATTGACATGACTGTTAAGTGAAGAAACAAAATTTCAAGCGCTTTTTAAACAAACGTAGGATAGATATTAAAAAACAATTAAAATATTACCATAGCCATAGGGCGATGATGGAATTTCTGGATCTGTGTAAAAGAACAATATTTATAACGATTAAAATAATTAAATTAATCGATGCATTTAAAATTTATCATGAAGAGTATGACAGAAAAGACGAATATCTATAGTGAATTGATCATTTCTTAGATATTTAAGAAGGTATTTAAATCCTGATATGAAACACTATGAAATACTATATAGAAAAGAAAACTAAGACCTCTTTAAATAATAAGAAGTCGCTATATAACAAAATCTTGATAGGTTGTTATGATAAATTAATGTGTATAAAATGAATTTTACAAAAAAATGTTTTTTCGTACCACACTACGTTCTGCGAATACATAAATGTAAACAATTGACACATAAGTTCAAAAATGCTCGAAAGAAAGAAAAAAGAGGAGTCATTGGCTCAGTTATGTGGCAGAAGTCACCATGGAACTATACAACACATGGATATCAATAATATACTAGGACATATAATACATTACAAAAATATTTGATTGTAGTGCAATTACGATACCGACTTAGGACGGTCATGTAATTTGACAAAAGCCAAACAAATGGTGTGGTTAACCGGTTTACGGGCCCACCTTCCTACTCACCCTAACAGCAGAACAATTAAAGGACGTACATTTTAGACTATTTATCATACTAACACATAAACTGCTGATACATTTGTTTATAAACCCCCAATACAAAACTTTTTTTCATCGTGCCAACATCTAACCTACGGACACCGACGTGTTTGAAAACATTTAAAAGCTTCACTGTTCCCTCTCTGTTCTAATATCCACCCTACGCGCGGACACATCAGTATTAACATTTAAAATGCAGTAATGTTTCTATCTCAGTACCAACATGCCAACAATTCCTACACTACAACTGAGACGTGTGATCCATCGAACGCGTAATTCTATTTCATTCATTTATTTTTATTTATTTATTCACTTATTTATTAATCTTTTTATTTTATTTTTTGTTTTTAACTTATTATTATTATCTACTTTTTGACTGAATTTACTGAAATTGAAAAATAGATCAGGCCTTAGAGTTTTCCCTTCTATTATGAAATATAATATTTTATTTGATTTTTATAAGTATGTCTGTTCGTACATCGCCTATCTTAAAATTTATTTGATATATCTTGTATGGTCCATATATCATTTAAGTAGAAATTTCACTTTTTAGTGAATATAGAACATATATACATTTTAATTTTGTGCACCAGATACGCATTTCGACAACTTATGTCTCTTCAGTGATGCTCGTGGCCTAATTATTGAAATTCTCATAATATATAAATATTTGAAGGGCAGTGTTCAAACTAAAATAACCGAAAAGTGAATCAAAGAATCAATCTAAGGACAGAACTTTGTATGAGGAAGATAATCCTTTGTTTTAGAATGATTTAGATAATTTCATGACTGAAAATTTTAAGTATATTTCATGTCAGCACAAAAACACTGAAAAGTAGACCCTCAGTACAAAAGCACTCAGTTAAATTGCATACTTAAGCATACCCTGTATATTTATATAAATATATAAAGATGAGTATGTATCTCTACTTACAAACATCAATATGGCTTGATCTGTAACCTAAAATAGAAAATTCAAATGATACATTAAAATAATACCTCATTATCTTACTTAACTTAACTTATAGGGAAGACGTTCCTAAAAGTATACCTTTATTTACTAAAATAAGTTTAGATAATCATAATTCAATTATTTTTGTAATCAAAAAAATCAAACAATAGTGTATAGAATATGATAAATAATAATTTTAAATGATACAACAATTTACCTAAAATATACATACTATAATAATTACAATAATACCATAGTGCATAAATTTATCGATTCCTCATGATAGAGCCTTTTTGTGTTTAAGCAAATATTAATGATATTCAATTAATTAGGAATGAACAAATATTTTACCATAGTGCATAAATTTATCGATTCTCCATGATAGAGTCTTTCTGTGTTTGAACAAATATTAATAATATTGAATTAATTAGGAATGAACAAATATTTTAATAATTTTGGATAAAGTCTTTGAAAAAAAATAAACGTTATAGCTTACCACCAGCTTGGGACCCAGTCCAGCAAAGTGCGACAACCACAAGGAGGGAGAGTACCTTCAACATCTTTGTGTTCTGTCCAATACGAACCGAGTGAAGGAGCAGAGCTAAAATGTCCTTTTTATACTAGTTAATTAAACTTTTGACTGATTAGACAAGTTATATAGATGTATCATCCTTAAGTATATGTGGCCAAGGACACACCGTCAGATGTTTATATTGCTTATTGATGGACGTTTGTGTTAAAATGAGATTGATAGTTAATCTTATTTGCATTTCAAATATTCCTAGAAAAATTCACTGCATTGGAATAATGTATATATTATTTTCCAACATTTAATGCAGCCTATCCATACATTAGTTTATGAGTTTTCACTATTTTTAATAGGCAAAATGGAGTGAAATATTAAAAACTGTATACATGTAAAAATAATATAGAATACATACTGCGGTTACTTATGGAAAACAGGCATGTTGAAAATGTATATATATAAATTTTTTTTTTTTTTTTGGCTTTGAAGATAAGATTGCAAAGAATTTCAAGAAATAGACTTTGATAAATGGACTTATTCCAGTGTAAGTTTGTAATCAGAAATTCAAACATTTATATTGAAAGTACAGAAAACGGAGTGTAAAATTCTCCATGGTGAAGTAGATTATATACTAGAAATACTTTCTAAAATCATAACTAATTTTTGAAATTTTACGTATTGATTAGTCACTGAGGAGTTTCAATGATCTAGTCAAGGATATCGACTTACAGTACGAGGTTCCCCGGTTTCAAAATGTTATATATGATATTCTGGAACACAACCATGTATAGTAACATCCTTTTATATACTTGGCAAATAACCTATATGATTATGGTCCGTTTTTATTCTAAACTCTATTATGTGCATAGTGGTTATATTCCGAGCGCTTAAGTAAGAATATGCGCACATCAAACAAAGAGAGACATTCACATAAGTCATAACATGGACAATGCTAGGACTAGAAAAAGGGGAGAAAATTCCAGTTGTCTTGGCAGATTACTGCTGCGTGACTACCTTGATTAGCTAGAATATAGTGTGAGGGTACATTTCCAGCGCCTCTTCTAAAGTCAGTAGATAATGCACAGACCCTTAATGTGAATGTTCTGATAGACAAAGTTTTTATTCCCCAAAAAATAATAAAGAACTGTCTGCTGCCTCATCTGATTTGAAAGAAAAAACATAGCATAAGAACTATTTTGTTTAGATCAATCTTTGAATATTTCATTGCTCTTCCTTTATAAAGATCATTGATAAGGCTTCTTTACCTGACGCATGCATCTAAAATCAATGTCATAAAATGTACCTGGACTTTCAATTGTGCGTTGTATTTCGGAAGTCTCGTTTCATTTAAACATCAGATGATATTATTTTATGCTGATTTCATACATGCGTCATTGTTTGACACGAACGAAAAAAAAAAGATGGACATAATTCATTAGATAGGTTTCAGGCATTTTATACTGTATATGTTTTCGATTCACTGAAAATATTGATAAGTAAATTATACTTTTTTATATCAAGTATTAGCTTTTATTCTAGACTTTTCATTAGTATTCTGAGTATTCAAAGGAAACAAGAGCCGCTTACTCTTCTCGGGAAAAACACAAAGTCTTACAGGAGTTCATAGTGGTACAGTGCTAATCATGAGTGTTCTATTTATACGTAAATGGGCATGTCAAGTTAGTTTTCCAGTAGCGTATCTTACTCAATTAGATTTACATAAAAGTCTAAAACGAAAAGAAAACAGGTAATCCGGAGAAGAATTACCATAAATATTAATATCCATTACTTTTTTATTCTTCCTCTTTTTATGTTCTTTCTCATTTGCTATGACCGTTTATTGTACATGTATATGCATGAATAAATGAAATGTATGAATGCATTAACGGTATGTATTTCAGAACTTGGCAATGTGTATTGGAGCAATACGAACAATCATCAAATGACAGATGGAAATAACACATTACCCTATGACCAGTAGCCCCTATGATAGAAAACTGTGTTGTAAAGAATTATGATGGCCATAATAACTGAGGGGCCATGCTGTGTCATGACTGACAACAATCACAACTCTTCCAACGGCAGTGGTGTACACAGTGGGTTATTTATGATGCCTTATGATTCTGCAAAGTACTTACTTGATTTCATGCACAGCTGTTCTATTTCTTATTCATTCGAGAAACGTCTTAATTACACGACTATCGTATTTCTTAATAACCTGTTGATATAAAGCTGACAAATGTTTTATTTATCAAATAGGAGATTTTAGTTTAAGCAAATAATAATATGAGTTTTTTGTTATAGACTATTTTTATGACTGTCTGTTTGATACAAAAGTTTGAATAATTCCTTCTGAGGGTTTGACTTAAATGTTATATTGCCCAGTTCGGATGATTCGCATGAAGTGCAAGGTTGATTTGTATTCTGGAGTTTTTGATTGTTGTCAGGATCTACTGTGAGTTGACGTGAATACCGCAAATCCTTTCGTGTTTAAAATTGGATTCGTTTGAATTTTTTGTCATTTTAAAGCCTAGATTAAAACTTTTATCTATGTTATATACGTTACTCTTCATTGTCACGCCATATTATTTTGCCTTGTCATACAATGTGATGAATTAGCTTTGTCTGTAAATTAGAACAAGAAACACATCAAGTTCATATTTAATTTACGTATATGATGCCCATGAGATAGTGTGCAAATTAATTGCTGAATATTGCATTTCTGGTACACTTCAATTAAGGATACAGCGCAGAATGAAAATCATTCAAAATGACTATTACGCAACCCAAAATATGTATAGCTGGCTTGACATTTATATAAAAGACGTCTGCAGTGAAAATGCTTGCTTTTTTACAAGTGAAAATTCTCTTTCAAACGATGTTTGCTGTTTACATACAGTTTATTTTCTGTTTTGCTGTAATGCAAACTATTTATAAATAAGCAATTCATTTGTGTAAAGGAATCACGTCAGTATGTAAATGTTTTCAGTACATTTGTGCATTGGCAAAACGAAATACTATAAATTGCTATGCAGAGGGAATATCAAAGATATTCACATGTTTGGTGTTCTTAGATATTTAAATCATTGACAGCAACAAACATGTTAGCATTTATGATAACGGGGCGACTTTGTATTTCCTGTTTTAAATCTTCCCTTTGATGGCGATGTCCCTTGACTCCCAATATACGGTATATATATTTTTCAGTTGATTAATTCAATAGATTTTGCCCTAACGATTTGGATTTCGATACAAAAAATCTACAAATTACTTTCAAACATTTGTATCAGGGTTAAAGATACAATCAACTTAATCTTAGTCAAACTAGGTACATCTCGGTCACAAGCCGAGCACCTTATTCACTGAGCAACACAATGCACTATCATCCTTTTAAACATCTTCATAATTATAGTTATTTTAATTCAATCCATTTGAAAGAAATGTAGAATATTTACATCAAGTACGATCGTTTTAACATTAAGAACAAATTGTAATGTCTTGTAAATTATTTTCTAAGCTAAAATCTACACGAAAATGTAATGTCAGATTCAGTAAATAGTCCATCAAGCTTCTATCAGCTCCTCTTACAAATACTGTCTTCAGTTAAGAATGAGTTTCAGAAGTCCTCTGATAAACTATGTAGTGTAAATCAAGAACTTTTGAGACAGAAAAAACCCCTCAGAATTTGGCAACTGTTGCATACATAAAATCATGACTTTCTATTCTTTACAAAATTATCCCTCGAAACTTGAAGATAAATTTTTTAACATAATTGACTATTTCTTCGGGGGTTCGAGGGTTTTACAAAAATGGATATATCGTGTTGGATTATCCGAACACGTATTTTGTGAAAATGAATGATTCTATATTTAAATGCACGTTGGAGCTCTCTTGACAATATATTTAATGTATTGGATCACCAAGTATTCCAACAAACCATATGTATTTGCTATACAGATATTAAAGTCCTCCAAAGGGAAGTACATGTAAGTATAAAAATAACTAACAACACTCTTTTTCACCAATTTTCGGCCTCCTGGACTTTATCGAGTGAAGGAAATGGAAAATTAATCCACCTGAAGCAGTGAGAGGTCTTTTTACGTGCCACGCCTACCGTGACTTAGTACTTTGGTTTTCACTGTCTGATCGTAATCCGGGACCTTTCGATCACGTGCCGAGCACCTAACCCACTGAGCTTCACCGGTTAAGAAGTGGGAGGAACCCGATGGCCACAAAGCCTATCACCGAACAACACCACATCTACGCACAATTTCTGTTTTTACAGGTTCTGGATAAGGAAGACGATAAAGTCATGTTCTTAGAATTTATATATTAATTATGAATAAAAAGGCACAATACGTATAAATTATGAATTAAAAAAGCTCAGTAAAACAGAAAATGACAAGAAATGATAAATTATAATAGTTGATTTATGGTTCCATGTATTCTTTTCAAAACAGTATCTTGATTTATCACTCCAAGGCCAGCGATTCCTATATACGCCTTTTTGCAATCCATATCCATCATTATTGTTTTAATTTACATGTTTTTATGCTTTAGGGGCCATGCAATATTTATCACCGGGGTGGGACCGGTGCATTTAGAAATTTGATTTTAAAAAATGCATGTGTCCCAGGCATACTTCTTTCAAAAAAGTATATGTCCCTTATCAATTTTAAGTGAGAAAAGTACATGTCCCATCACAAATCACAATGTTTGGTATATTTGTAATATTAAGTAAATGTATGTGTAAACATCTTATCAGCTAACACACAATATAAAATTTTGTACATGTATGTGTATTTGGAAATATCCCTAAGTAAATTACTATTCCTAAAGCATTGTATAATTTATGAATTGTAAAAATATGATACAGTATTACATATCATTTACTCACAAGCATAAAAATGATACTAATATCAAAACTGTTCAAATGAAGCATTACTATGTCATATGTGAAAGTGTGATCGACCCTTGGCCATACTACCTACGTCTTTTTCTATCACACAAACAAATACTAGGCAAAGTGATCCATTATTCTTATACTTTACATATGATACAATCACACAGAGTATCTTTATAAGCACAAATTTATCACATTGTTTCATAAATTTACAAGGAGTAATCTTACAATCTCAGTGGTAAACGGATGGAACGGCGTGATGTATGGGAAACAACATGCACAAATTGACAGATTCACTTTCTTTCCTCTTTTATGTAATAATTCTTGTGATTGTATGACTTTATATGTTGGATAATATTTCGTATTTTAGTCATTTATTTTCATGTTGCAAAGTCAAAGAGTTTTATGATTTTGTTTAGTTTATCAAGGTTTACCTTTATTCCTCTGTTATGGTATTCCATGTTTTAGTTATTCAAAGTTTATTAGATCATCAAAACAAAAATATCAGTGCATTGTTTTAAAAAAGTAGTTGTCCCATGCTGAATCTCTGTGAAAAATGTCTCTGTCCCATGTTGTATGTTCATAAAATAAAGTGTATGTCCCATCACATTTTGCACTGGTCCCACCCCGGTGATAAATATTGCATGGTCCCTTAATATTAAGTACATGTCCAGAGGAGGGTAAATAATAATGATAATAATAATTATAATAATAATAATAATAATAATAATAATAATAAAGCAGCTGTAGAACTTTGTTCACTTGATAACCTTACGTGTGTATATTCAGAAGATTAGGAATCCTTTGTTAGAATATAGACTGTGAACATTTTATCCAATAATTTAATTTTCATGCATCTCAAAAATCTGTTTTAACATCCATATTTTTGCTATATCTTCACAGTTTCCTGTTGCAAGATATGAATAAAAATTGATGCAATTTGTTACTGTTGTTATTATTGTTGGGTGTATATCTCACTTAAAAGGCTTTATCTGATATTTGGATGGACCTGCACTCAGTTGTATGCAAAATCATCATCATCACCATCATCATCACATCATTATCATCATCATCTTCATCATCATCATCATCATCACCATCATCATCACATAATTATCATCATCATCATCACCATCATCATCATCATCATCATCAACAACAACATTATAATTATCATCATCATCATCATCACATCAGCAGCAGCAGCATCGTAATTTGTTTACGTAAGCCGGTTAACCACATCATTTTACCGTCCTAATTCGGCAAATGCACTTAAATCGAAATTTTCTTTGTAAGGTTACATAATTATCATTGCATTTCCATGGTGGCTTTTGCCATACGGCTGAGTCAGATGCTTATATCTTTTCTTTAAGTCCCGTCAAGATCATTTAATTGTATGATGCAGGCATTTGCTTTATGCATAGTGAACGTTTACACATCTGCAATTAACCAATCAAAAAGAATCTTTTAAGTGCCAACATCGACCTGACACTAAACCTCCTTTTTTCATTTTGTAATCTGAGATACATGACACACATTACTTGCTGATGCGACTCGAACGCAGGACCTCTCGGCTACGACCGAAGTTTTTCCTTTTTGTTTATTCGGTTTTTTTCTTTTCTATTAGTTTGTTTGGTCGTTTTATTTATTCATTTTTTGGGGTTGGGGTGGGGTTCGTTACTATTATGATATTATTATTCCTATAACGTTGAAAGCCGGTGTGGCGTAGTGGATAAGGTACTCGACTCATGACCTAGAGGTCCCCGGTTCGACTCCCGCCCGGGGCGCACCGATGTTCTGTCTTTTGGATGAGACAGTAAAAACCGATGTCCCGTGTCACGATATGCGTGGCACGTAAAAGATCCCTCACTGCTTCGAGTGGGTCCGTTGCAAAGGTCAAATTTCTATGCAATGCATAAGGCAGATGCCGTCACCATATACGTGAAATAATCGTGGAGTGAGAGACAGGTGCTAATTCTTTTAAAACGATTTACTACGTATTTTCTGTCTCATTGGTTTGATTTGCCTTTTCAAGGAAAAGGAGAAATGTGCGTGCTATATCCAAGGTTTAATAATTAATGACAATAAATTAAGATAAATAAGTATGTCACAGTTGTCTGCAACTTTTCTTTTTAGAAGGACTTGCCGTGTGATTTATCGTCTCTTTTTTTGGAGTTCCTAATGACCTGTTTCAATTGACTGAATTTTGATTGAAAGTTTTAGATGCACTTTTATTTAAATAGTTCGAATAGATGTCAAGAGATTAACTTCAACCACCTGATAGCGAGCATGATGTGACTGATTTTATAACTATTTCTGTCATTGAAGGTATACAACCTCTGCGCTTCATCCTGAACAAGAGTTGTGGTTATACTGCTGGAATTAATAGATAAAAGGACGGTTTGTAACCGTCTTAGAGAAATGAAAGTCACTAATCAAGAAAAATAAAGAAGTGATAAATATTGAAAACATATCCGTATATTAATTCAGTGCATATTTCGACAACTTATGTCTTTCCAGTGATGGTCAAAGCCGAAAGTGAACCTCAAAAGGAAAAATATTTATAGAGCAAATTCAATACGAAACTGACCGAAAAGTTAGCGTAAAGACCAATTAGTCGACAGAGAGAGAGAGTCATTTTTTAGCTTTAGAAGGCTATTCTATATTCTAATGTATTGATTTCGGCGAGAATGCAGAGGAATGATGCTTAACATCGAGGGTAACTTCATATGTTGTTTTTTTCTTCGGAAAATTACAAGTCTTACATTTGTAGTAAAATCTAAAAACATCTTTTTCGTAAATTGTATAAGAAATTTAACTACTTTTTATATATTTAAAGCAGATACGCTTATGCCATATGATTGAAGTCAGCAGCATTTGAACAACTAACCCGTGTTAATATTTCATCGTGATTTAAAGAACTGTGATTGTTAAAACATCACTAAAATATGAAAATTCATAACATACTACATGTACATATATATAAATCTTTTAAATGTCATCAATTATATAATATCGGTTGTACAAATACACAAATATAACAAGATAAGATGTGAATGAAAATTTTCTTTACTTTTATTCGTTTTCCCACAACGGTTTAATGCACTCCCATATCATTTCATCATTTTTCCTATATGACTGCTAGTCTATATGCAAAAGAGAGAGAGAGAGAGAGAGAGAGAGAGAGAGAGAGAGAGAGAGAAAAGAAATAGAAAAAAAAGAAGAAAACAGCTGGTTACTAGCAGCACAATTCTGCCAAATCTGTTCCTCTTTTCTTTATCTCAAACACCCCGTATTCTCTTCTATTGAATTTACTGGAGCAACGACAATTATAATTCCCTAAATAATTTTTGATAAAATCCGTTCATATACGCTTAAACCTAATAAAATTAATAAAATACGATGCGAACTGTGTTTGTATATGGCAAGAAACACCGTGATATTGCCTAATTGCACGATTAATTATTTGATAGTACATTTGCAATTAATTAATATCTATAAGACAATACTATTTTGAAATTTTCGGAAAGTTATTATTGGTCAATTTTTAAATGATCTGATAATATATTTGTTTTATTGCAAACACAAAGAGTCAATGCAGATTAATCGTAAAATAAATATTTTAAACTAGGAAAACGACTGCATTATACTTACCTTGGGTATTCCTTGTTAGTTATCTAATTTATACTTCCCTTTGAATGACTTCTGATCATTCATTGAGTATACAGTTTTGAAATGGACACACATTTGAATTTAATGAAGAAATCTTCCAGCTGTAATATTTCAATATCTTCCCTATTTGATCGCATTGACCACTAATTGTATATATGAGAAAGATAAATATAAGATATTTGAAAGTCGGGAATTATAAGACATAATAGGACAAAAGAATAGCAAAAGGCAAAATCTTTGTTTCTGGATATGCATTGAAATGGAAATACTAATGCAGAGCGACTTAACAGTACAACATAAGTGAATTTTATTAAAATTTCATTTCGAAGATTTTAATGCATGATTCTATTGGATGGAATTATCTAAATGAATACTTTAAGAATTAAAAGGAAATCTCATTCACATATCACATTGACGTAATATATAAATGTACCAACGTAGATCAATCGACTGGGTGGCTAGCTGAGAATGGAGAGGTCCAGATTCAAGTTCCACCGGTGGTTTGACTGTGTAATGGCTTGCAAGACAGTAAAACCGAAGTCCATTGTCATGGTAGACGTGGCGTGGAAATGATCCATCACTGCTTCACGTAGGACCGTTGCATTGGTATTCAGGCAGGTGCCATTACAATTAATGTAAAATTACCTTGTGGTGAAAACATCCGGAAATAAGGAATACACCTTGTAGTGAACATTTCAATGTGTGTTGTAATGGGAAGTTTCTTATTTTCCCATTTTTTAAATAATTCACGATAATGAACATAGGAGAAAAAGTAAAGAAGAACGTTTTATAAAAATATTTAAACCGTAATTAAATTAAATTGTGCGAAATAGCTTTGCATTGTACGGCAACCACATTTGTTACTTTCATTGTGACGTCATACATGTTACTGTTGCTTTACTATTAGTTACCAATTATACAATCTGTCTGATGAGCCCTGGAGGGCTGAAAGCGCTAACAGTACAGATGGAAGTGTTATGTTATTCTAAACTTCATTTTCAACATATATATATATATACACACACATACACACATGAGTCCTTTGCACATTTTTTTATCACTAGTGCACTCATTGTCATTAATTACGTCAAAACTTAAGATTTAACCTGATCTATAGATTGTATAAAGTGGTAGAGGCAACATTACGTAAACAAACATACATGTATACTGAAAATCCCAACTTGTCTTTAATATGTTAAGCTGAACTAGGATATTATACACCTATGTTATTTAGACACTTTATCAATTTCTTCACGACCACAGCACGTGTCACCAACATTTTCTGCATAAAAAGATTTAACATTAATGGGCTTCGCCGTCCGCTATCATCCGATAGGCGGCGCTTGTGTACTATGAGTTAGAAACGACGTTGAACGCTAGCAACTTTCAGTATTCTTTTCATTGTTCTTTACGCCATTTTTGCGGGAATACATTTCATTTCCTCCCTTAATATTAGACCCGTAATTAAAGTCCATTATTGCATATCTAATTTTGTGTGTTTCTTGATGTGTTCATCTCCTTTTTCTGTGCTGACCCAAAATATCGACTTTGATAATTATTCGTAAATTAAGGAGTAACTCCCTTTCGTATATCTTAGGTTTGGCGTGTGTGTGTGTGTGTGTGTGTGTGTGTGTGTGTGTGTGTGTGTGTGTGTGTGTGTGTGTGTGTGTGTGTGTGTGTGTGTGTGATCAAATGTTATTAAATTTTATTGAATTTATTATGTAGTTATTTGGAATATACTGTACTTGTACATATATTAGCGCTGTCTGATTTTTGCGCAAATCGCTCAAAAAGGTCACATATTAGCGTAGTCATGAATTAGCGCATTCGTCAAATTTAATTAGCGCACATTTTTCATTAAATTAGAGCATTTACAAGGATTGTTTTGGTAAATATAAATAACGTTATACATTTTATTGCGTATAAGAATTTACCTTTACCTTTGGTAATAAATACTACTGTGAGCTATAAAAGCGTAGTGTCACCACATTAATATTTGTGAGAAGTTCTCACCTAAGAATATTCAATATAAATAGAAACTAAAATAAATTCAAACCAGTCATTATTGTGTCGAAGATGCCCAAATTATTGTGAGCGTAAATCGTGAAATTATGCATACGCCGCCGTCTACTAAAAACGAGAAGTCGGAAATTATTAATCCTTTGACAGCGAACAAAGGGTAAACTGATCAAGGTGAAAAGTTGAAAATAATGCAATGAACGCTGTTAGGGAATTCAACGGAAGTGAGAGCACTATTCGCAGTTTAAAAAAGAAACTTATTTCATTAAAAGTTTGCGGAAGGCGAGGAGCCTACCAATCTGGAAAAGAGAGGCAGAGGTAACCCCTTATTACTAGGCTCTTATGACATACAGATGTTTGTTAAATATTTGCTTAACATGGGAGGTGTTGTCAATATTCCAATCATCATAGGTGCTGCAAAAGGAATTGCAAAAAGTAAACCTAAGACTCCGTTAGTTGAGTATGGTGGACACAGAGAACTATTGAAATCATGAGCGCAATCTTTTATACGACGCATGGGATACGTAAGAGAAAAGAGACTAAAGCGGCCCGAAATAGCTTTGCATTTATTCTAAAAATGAACTTCTTGGCTGATATTCAAACAAATGTGTATATACAGTAGAAGAGTCCGGGTCCAAAACAAATACCGCTAATTGGCTTGGATGACCCTTGCTCACTATTTTTGCAGTAAATTAAGATACAATTTCAAATCATTCATATTCTTTTTTATTCATTCATATTTCTATTTTTTGTGTTAAAGGTAAACCAATTACGTAATAGATTGTTATCGTCCTTGATATCCCACGCTTAATCTGAGTTTAATTGTCCTAGTTGTTTACTACAGATAATTGTCCTCATCTTTTGCTCGATGTCTGGGGCATTGCTACTCCCACAAGTCATCTATCAGGGCAAAACAGAGATGTGTCACCCAAATTATAACTTTCTTTCAGAGTGGAATATTACACACAGTGAAAATCACTGGAGCAACAGTGAGACATAATAAATTCGTAGACAAAGTTTTAGTGCCATATGTAAAGAATATTCGGGACCATTAACCGCTATCAAAATCAGATCAACCTGTATTATGCATATCTGGCTTTTTGGGGGACTCATTGCGTAGACGCAGTTCAAGAAAAGTTACATACCGCAAACACCAAATTTCGATACCTCCCTGCATTTGCACTAGTTACAACCCTGGGACATATTAGGGAATGATGATTTTTAAAAAATGCGTTAAATGTAAATTTTCAGGATTTCAGTGTGTTGAAATTCTTTCAACGTGGGTAAATCAGCTGAGGAAATTACCGTCGATCTGTGTCTCTCCACTCTAAAACCGCTGCACGCAAAAGGGCTGGTGAGAGCGCATCAAGAAATAACACATACAAGGACGCATTCCTGCGCGGGTGGAGGAAATTCGGCATTAGTGAAGCGATCTGTATGGATTAATTTCCGAATTTTAATAACATTTTTGTGAAAGACTTTTACGTTATTTTAACATAATTATATTGGCAGTGTCCAGCGATATGAATAACTGTAATTGATAATTAATTATGAAGTAAATTTATACCATACGGCGGCTTCCCCTAGCCTACAAAGCATGCCGCATATAACGTCACGCCAATTTTTGATAATTAATTAGTTCGCTAAATGTTTTTATTAGAATAAATGATACATTTGTTCCTGGTTGTTGTTTAATAATGATAAGTATAGGGTAAATACGCTCTGTTCCGTTAATGCTATCAGTTTCTTGTACATTATATTAGCGTAGTCATGAATTAGCGCACTTTAAACAGCGCTAATTGCGTTAAAATTAGAATCCCGCTAAAATAACAACACGTACAGTACATGAAGGATTAAGAAACTGTAGTGTCATGTGATGTACATGTTATAGACAGAGTCATTTTTCAAACAATTATTGAAAATTTTATTACACAATCAACAATCATCAATATACTATAACATCCTTTCCCAATTCAACAGATTTACAGTCTCTCCTTGGAGCAGATACATAGGAAAAGACATTTATTTTTCAATAACTGATCGTAATTTTTTTTTAATTACAGAAAGCATTTTCATTTTTCAGTGATATGTAGAACATAGACCAATGTTCTTAGTCAAACAACAAAGAAAGCTACAAATAAATATGGAAGTCAACTGTGAGTACTGCAATTTACCTTTCTCAAAAATTCAAAAGGTGTTTTATTGGCTATAAATATGCTCATTACTTTAAGCTTTATGGATCAATTCAGTTCAGTTCACACAAACAGATGATGCAGTAAAAAAAATCAAGAAATTCAGCATGTATGTCGACACATCTTTTCTGATTTATATGATATAAAAACCAGTGTAATATTAAGTGTGTTGAAATAAAAATCAATACACCTATTTAACCATATAATTATTAATATTGTCCATGTATAGCCAACACTATAATATGCAGTGCAGTGTTACACTATGCAAAGACTTAGCTTTTGATATTGAAGTCAGCAAATTTTCTCTTTTTGAGAACTGTAAGTCCTTAAAGAATAATATAAACACCATCTTACCATTTCTACATCCAATAATAATAGTCATACTCATAAAAACAAAAACTAGGAAAAAACCCCAATTAATTTGCTAATAAGTGTTTAATTTACTTCTTATTTTTCTTCATCCAATTAGTATATCCCACCTATAGGCGGAGACTTTGATAGACTTGTTCTGATTTGTGAAATTTTAATTTGCACACCTTCACGGAAAATTGAACTCGAGATTGATTGCATTTCATTGTATTCAACGACCTACAGCAGTTCTTTTTCTTAAAGATCTAACACCTTTATACACATCTCAAATGTATTACAGTAATAATTTATATTAAAGAATTAGATCACGGGGCACAATTTAAGTAAACAAAAACACCAAACTTTTAGATTGGTTGGTTGATTGGTTTTTTAAGTCGCTTTCAACAATTTTTCAGTTATTTCACGAAATGAAAGCAGGAGGTGACCAACCTCTTAAATATAGTGGCGCAGTCCGGGAATCGAACCCAGATCGTTGGCGGCGCAAGCCAAGCGCTAAACCACTACATCAAGCCTGTTCCTCAAACTTTTAGGACTTTCTTGTCCGTGACAATGTGGTTGATAGGAAGAATATATATATATATATATATATATATATATATATATATATATATATATATATATATATATATATATATATATATATATATATATATATATATATATATATATATATATATATATATATATATATATATATATATATATATATATATATATATATATATATATATGTAAATTTTCCTCCCAAGAACCACAAGCATCAAGAACTTCATACTTATGTTCCTTATGACATTTACTCTTAGGTTTGTACGATAGAAGGATTTGCTGCAATGTTAATTTCAACACAGGAAATTCTACGATTACCAAACATAACATGTCTTAAAAGACATGTTCTAAAACTTGTGGCATTTTAACTTGGCCTGGACGGTTGGCAAAAAGAAGATTCTGCATTCTAACAATCTGTGTTTAGGCTTGAAAGGGTCATCAGGTGTAAAAGTCTCCAATTTAAAATTATGTTAATGTATCATAACACTTCCATGAGACTGATTTGATGTTATCTTTTATTCTGTCATTAGATTGAATACCTGATGTATTTTGTGTTAAGAATAGCGTTTTAAGGCACGTCACGTACAACTTACGATTTATACATCGAGTGTTAATCTTCATACGCGTGGACCGTAAATATAAGTGGAATTCGTCCTATTCTGGCTGATGCTCGAGATAATTGACATGAATGATAAAGTATAAACTTTTTTTCGAAGAAAAAAGTATTACAACTACTAATTATTACAAGATAAATATTCAAGTGCATAGCTATTTTAAATATGTGCTAGTGTATTTATGCTACGGCATAGAACCATTGTCGTATCACGGTGGAAAGTGTTTTGCTGATAGTTTGGAACGAACGTCCCGTCGTCGTATTAGAATTCAGTGGGATACAATAGCATTTCGCTGTCTCCAAATAGTAGAGGAAAATCTTTACCAATATTAATATGTGACAATATCATAAGTAAAGGTTTATGGTTATGTACGATCTATGGTTATGTACGATCTATGGTTATGTACGATGTACGATCTATGGTTATGTACGATCTATGGTTATGTACGATGTACGATCTATAGTTATGTACGATCTATAGTTATGTACGATCTATGGTTATGTACGATCTATGGTTATGTTCGATCTATAGTTATGAACGATCTATGGTTATGTACGATCTATGGTTATGTACGATTTATGGTTATGTACGATCTATGGTTATGTTCATGTACTAAAGACTTATCAATATTTCGACGTATATCATACAAAATATTATAATTATCAAATGTTATCTACTGTTACCATCTATCTCTTTATTTATATAAATTCCAAATAAAACTAGATCTTGATTACGATGGATATTTATGTTAATGAGATACACTATAATTAGAAAATGTTATTGATTATTACAATTTTTGTCTTTATTTATAAAGACGTATAATTGCTGATGTTACGATTTGTGTATTTATGTTCGTGAATGCTACATTTGCGAAAGCTTAAATATTACGACCTATGTCTCGGTTCATGAATTGCTCTGTATATTTTAATTACTAAAGTTAAATAAATGTCGCATCTGTTGATATTCTGAATGTTAAAGTTAATAAAGTTACCGTCTATAAATATAAATGATATTATAAGGATGGAATACTAATTAATGTTACGATTTATATCTATGTTGATAAGTGACACTTTAGTTACGAAACGTATATAAGGTTTCGATGTACATTTTTATTTGCTTATGAATTACACTAAAATCAACAAATGGTAAACAAAGGCATGATGGTCCAGTGGTACCACACTGGATTTTAAATCGAATGATCCGGGCTGCATTCTGGTATAAATCATTCGAGTGAGTGTTGCTCAGTCGATATAGGACGATTATTGTTAATATATCTTTTAATATCAATCCTGAGATCATCACAGATCTTGTATTGAGCCCTTCTACAGCCTTGTGACATTTATTTTACCGTTGCACCCATAACAGACAGAGTGGTAGAGACTCTTTGACAGGCCGATAGGCCTTGTCCAAAGCTTTTTCAAAGGAGATAAGGACCTTGATATTGTCTCCTGTAAATGTTGGTCAGGACTTTCAGAGATCTTGCTACACCGGTGTGACTCAATGGATGAAATGCTCGGTTATTAGTCGGGACTCGTACTGATCTTTAGCTCTTTGTCAAACAGTTTGCATTTGATGTCATTTAATACTTTTGATATTAATATCTATTTCATAATTAAATTTAGCCGGTGTAGCTCAATGGATTAGGTGCTCGGCTAGTGATTGAAAGGTTTGACTCCTGTATTGGACACAACGATGTCCAGTCCTTTAGATAAGACAATGAGAATTGAGGTCCCGCGTCACGGTAATTCTGGTACTTGAATGATCTCAATCACTTCTTCAAGTGTTTCTATTGCAATGCAACAGTCAGATGTCGTCACCATATATGTGAAATAATTGTAAAATGATGTAAGTCAATAATCAATCGTTCATAGTAAAATCCTTGTTCATTTCTCTGTGACCTCTAAACTTCAGTAATCTGCTGACCCCAGTTCTCTATATAGAGGACAATTATTTTAATGTGCAGTGGTCGTTGGTTTCACTGCTTTTGTCATGAGTGGAAGTTGGGCATTTTGTCGGCATTCAGATAATATTACTATATTATACAATCAATACCTAGCCAGTATTTGCCGCTGCCTTATCATTGTGTCATTATAGCTAACCATTAACATCATAATGAAAATGCAAGAAAATAGTTCTTTGTCTGGAATAAGGTCACCTACATAATATCAGTGTAGTTAACCTTTTTATAGATCTTCCCTTCGCTCCTACCGTGAAAAGAATAAAGTCAAATAAACAATATATTTAAAATATTAATAAAGAAATACTACAGAAAAAAACTTTTGACCTATGCAATGGGTCCGTCTGAAATAGTGAACGTCCTTTATCGGTTACGTCTACTGTGACCACCAGTTTTACTGCCTGAACCTACAGATGACAATTTATTGTAAAACACGTGTAAAATAAGACAATTAGTCCATGTAATGCGCCACCATAGACCTCCACGGACCTCTGGAAATCTGTGGTGAGATTAAGTATCCGGTAAGAGTTTCCTGTTGATCTATCAACATCTACCATGAATGCCATGAATGGTAACTGTATACCTGTAGTCACAATCGGTAAGTAATCTTGATAAATTAAATTGTGTGATATTGCATTATCACGGAACAAACGATTTGATAAGTACTACTATCAAATATGGAAGTCAGCATGTCAGACAACGATATTTGATGAGCACAGGAGAGTGTCTATAACAAAGGTAAAGTTTGCAGTATGTAGATTTGAAAAGTGGTTTTTCATAACCTTGTAATATTAATTTGTTACTCAGTACCTTGCCTCCGTAAACGAAGACACGTAGTCTAAAGAAGCTCTGGCAGATCTGATCAACTGAGACATGTCAACAGCATACGCAAGTGATAAAGTAACATTTCTGCAAAAATATGGAAAAAGAGCAATAGGAAAATTAAAATTGTCGCGTTTATGATAGTAAAAGTTAACATTCTTGGTCAATATCATTGGAATAACTAGGTACGACGCGCGACAACTTTATTGTGCTGTATCTTTAATTATGAGTTCTTTAGGACTTCGAGCTTTGGAAATCGGATCGGTATCTCAAAAGTTTACTTAGGATATCTTGCGTGTACATACGCATAAGTTTTTTTTATTATCTAGAGACAATGCATCTGAATGTTGAATTAAAGGTTTTTCGTAGTTGCTTATATTATGTTGACACAGAACATTTCAGCTTCGTGCCAATAAAGGAACAAATCGGCCGGTGTTTTGGTGAACAATCAGTGCCCATTGGAATATCGATGGTATTATTTCATCTTCAAAGTACTTCAATCACGAATCACTGTCATAAAAAAACCAGTTTCGTAATAGCCCAACACAATATATTTATATCTGAGCTTTCCTCAGTGAAGAAACAAATATCGATGATGCTTAAAAGCCTATCTTTATTACATATCATGAGAACAGTAATGTAAAGAGTAGAAAAATCATAATTGTACTTATTATAATATTACTCATTACAATAATGGTTTGAGTTAAGGGCGATTATACTTTTTCCTGGTGCAGTGTAGCAATGGCACTTTTTACAGTGTTGATTCACATTCATTTATATATACAATGCTAAATTACTTTTCTTTCTTCTGTGTATAGGGCCATACATGGCGAGTGTGTTTAGCCAAACAGGAGACGCTTATTCCTCACAGGCACCTGGTCCCACCTCTAAATTCCAGGGGTCAAACTTAGTGTCTTCAGTACACATATTATAATCACTCAATAACGATTTATGGTTTTCAAGGATTTCATCACTAGAGAGTGCGGGGCGAGTAGGATCACCAGTTTCTGTATTTAACAGTAAGTCTAGCACACAAATTCCATATTGTGTGATGCCCTGTCTGCTGGCATTTATACGTAATCGTAGAGTATTCTTCCTATTCCCTGCAATTACTTCTAAGTCATCGAATGCAGAAGTACGATTGACCGTCATGTTCCTTTTAGTCTACTTATACGTGATATCAAACAACCAGTACTTTTCATCCCTTTTTACAACGTGTCCAATTCCACACCTTCATGCCAATCCGATTTTCTGGTATAATACTTTATGAAAGTGATTACAATATTGATATTTTGCCAATTAAATGATTTGGACTCTCTTAATTTAGGGCTTCTGGTAATTTGCCAGCGGAGAGTAACATTGTTCATAATGTCGAAAAATGTAACGATGTACAACAAAAGCACAGAAATTTAAATGAATTACCATTGGAAAATTTAGACGGGGGCAGAAGGCGACCTCCCACCCTCCCAAATGAAATCAAGCTGAGAAAGGGGGGGGTTGATTTTTAATCGACTAGTTTGAATTTCATAATCGTACGTCTACTCGATTTTCCTGGTCATTTTTGCTAGGTATAGGATTCAAACCTAAGCCCTTCCCCTTTCCAACTGAAAAACTTATTTGGCATTTTGCAATCCCCTTTACAAAATCTACGTCTATAGAAGTTTCTGTATTGCCCGTTAGAAGTAAGGCACGTGATAAAAGACAAGAAATTTGGGATGCAGCGGAGTAAAATTTATAATGAAAATGAGATCTGATGCACCATTCTTTACCCAGAGTTATCGCTCCTTACTCTCGCTTATATAATATGTAGTGGCTTTAGCTCACGGAAGTCTGGGTAGGGAATGCTGACTCACAAGTATGATAAAATCCACCACAGTTACAACCAGAATAATAAGGTACGGAAAGGACATGAATAGCATCACAAAATCTTCAATTACACAGCGGATGCGCTACTGATAAAAGACGGTAATACTGCACAATTTCTAGGCTTCAAATTCTAGGAGCCTTCGCTCCCTCCTCGTCCCCCGGCACGACTCCTCTTTAGACCAGCTGGGGACCTCAGCACTCCCAAGACCCCTCTCTGACTCCAACTTAACCCCACCCACCTCAAAACCTGGATGACACTCCTGTTTAAAAATGCAAAGGGACGACCATTTGATTCTAAAAATTAGGGCTGTCAAATTTAGTTAAGCTAAATGATATATTTTTATACTTTCCCGGAACAAAATATTTATTTTCAGGCTGACAAGAGACAGATTATCTGCTTTCTTTTGTTTCTTCAACTTAGTCATACAAAACTTTTATAGTAAATTTTATAGTATGGGTATTATTGCAATGTTAGTAAGTATAATTCCTGTTAATATATGTAACTTCGGTAAATTCATATCACAAATATTATTTCTTTTTCCTTATCTCTTGCTAATGGAGGACAGATTATTTATTTTCAGAGCGATAACATTTATTCATTTCCACCATCTGTCAATTACCCCCAACCCCTTCATAATCAAATACACGTCCCTTTGTTATGTAGAACGAAGGTACAGAAATTGAAAAAAAAAAAGAAAAAAGAAAGAGAAAAAAAAAAAAACACACACAACAAAACCAGGGAATATTTTTAAAACATATATGCCCCCTTCTGGTACTATATTGTACAATTGTATGAAGACCTACATACACTTGATGACCTTTGACCTGAGAAACAATTGGGGTCATCTACTACTCATAACCAAACCTCATATGAAATATCATCACTATCCGTAACAAGCAAAGGGTTCTCAAGTTAATGGGGGACACCGATTGTACACAGTGCTGCATTGCACTCGGTGACCTTTGACCTTTGGAACTATCGACATTTGCAAAGCAATATGACTCCTTCTTTGAAGAAGGGGGCATAATAATAAAATGTACGGTTAACAAAGTATTTCAAAAGGACACTCAAAAACATATAGTAATTTTAAAAATTATATTTTTACAACGTGACAACTTTAACATCATTTCAAAGAAATATATACGAACATGTGCGTCAGAGGTCTATGCACAATGCTGATTGATTGACATATCAACTTAACATTTATACGTCTAACAGTTCCATCAACCTAGGATTGTTAGTTTCCGATTACGTATCAAATCCCTTGGTTTAATAACAACTCCAGGCGTCACTACAGCTTATAATCCTCAATACTAACTTTAAAATGCATTATACATATGGCTCACGAAGTAATCCGTATTGTCATTTTCCACAAGTTTCACGAAAACAGTGCGTGCCATAAAATCACACCTTGTAAAACGTCAACATTAATGTACTTGATGACACGAGATATCCTGCGCGGGGTCACTTCAAAAAATCTATTCTACCTCTCATATCATTAAGCAAACATTGGTGTTCTATAAATAGCGTGTCCGAAAATCAACTTTATACTTAAAGCCATGCATTATTAAGGACTGTGTGTAGAAATGCCCAAAAAGTTTGATATATTATGTCGTTGAAATGTAAACAGCTTCTTATCTTGGTTTTTTGATCGTGGAGACGGAAGCATTCTGGTTTAAGCAAGTTTACACAGTTTGGTCTCCTTCCTATTTTCTTCTTTATAAAAACATGCCAGTAGCGATTTCTTTTTTATCTTAAAATTGAAGGTAAAAGTCTGAGGCGTTGATGTTGTAATTTTCATTAAGTATTTAGTTTTCAGTGTGATAACCGGACTTTAGATTAAATGAAAAGATTTCTTGACATCTAAGCGATAAGGCGATTTTATTGACTAAATTTACTGATATCCGAATACAACTAACTTACCTTTCCACGCATTGAAGTAGTGGATGTGTTTTTCTTATTCTTTGTTCAAGAAAATAAGGTAGGGATTTGATCGTATTTTGTAATTTCTATTCAAATTCTAATACTACCAACACTCTAGTATTACTCATATTGATTCTACTATTGCTCTTGAACAAGGTTTTCTTATTGGTTCGTGATCTCATTTCATAGCAACTAGATGAGAGTCACATGATTCCAGTTTTGATATAATTTCCACAAATATGAGACTCTGGTCGCTAATATAAACAAAATATTGATTAAACTCTTAATAATTTTAAAACTTTAAAAGTTCTTTTTCAATACGTATTATATGCTTATTGTCCGAAAAAGAATTATCAAAATATTTGATGTAACTTAAAATTTCTAAAGAGGTATTGTTACTTTCTTTTAAATGTATAAGACGCCCCTGAATATAGATCTTTTAGTCTGCTTCAACAATCATTAAATTTTTTTATGTTACTCGTTGACATTCAAGAAACATATTAATTTGTTGAGAATACATATATATTATTATATTTAATTTGGAACGTTTACAGAAAAAAATGCTTATGATAAAAAAAATCTTGGAAATATTAGGAATACTATTTTGTTGTTAACGTTATATTCTTAATGCGTAAAACTTATATAACTTAAATATTAAACAATTGTAAAAGAATCATGGTATTAAAAACTATGATGAACCGAAATGAATATTTTATTTTAAAATCTACTTTGGTTTTCTTCTCAAAACTTTACATATGATTTAACTTAAAATCATATTTTTTCACCAAAAATATTATTGTTATTTTACCTCAAGGAACTGGCACTCCCTTTACTAATGTACAACCCTAGAGCTCTTTAATCTACAGATGTCCCTACAAATCTACAGATTCATCGTCTTGCCCTCGCTTGATGGTAACACGTCCCCATTAGTAGGTGTTGCGGCCCTTTTTTCGGTATCATATAAAATAAGTTGACCATTTGTTCGGGAAATATGATTTTTTTTTTTTTGGTCATTTTGTAAAATCTTTTCACCACGAAAAGAGTTATAAACCATAGATCATCCAGTAATGTTACCACGTCATTTCACGTCAACATATTCGGTACCGTGATAACCGGGTAATGGAACATTTCATAATAGTATATACGTGATTTTTTTCTCCTATTCATTTTCAAATGACATAGAGACTGTAGTATGATTTTAAGTCATTTCTTTAATCTTATTGCTTAATCGCGTCAAAGAGACTTTAAGCTTTCATACACTAACACATATGCACACGGCTTCGTTTGATTATCTATATTCTACCCTCCTGAACATTGATTAAATGTGACCATTTGCATTAGCCTCGGTTTCATCCTGCCGACGGGAACAAAGTTATCCTCGATTATTGTGACTTAATCCTCGTATTGCGCTAGTGTAGTATTGTTATTATTATTATTATAATTATTGTTGTTGTTGTTATTATTATTAGTATTATCATTATTATTTTTGTTGTTAGATTACTTTATTTTACATTGAAAGCAAAAGTATGAAAATATATATTTCCTATTATTATTTATGAATTATTTAAAAACTTAAGGATGTCGCCCTCGTAAATAATAATAGTAATAACAACAACAACAACAATAATAATAATAATAAATTAATAATAACAATGATAATGTTGTTGTTGTTGTTGCGTGTATTTAAGGATATATGTTCTCACCTTTGTTGCATACATACTTATTGCGAGATTTCAGACTACAGTACACAATTAAAATCTACAAAGAGTTTACAAACATGAACTCGCATATTTCAGATAACTGGTCGTCAACCTAGTCTAACAAAATATTAGAGTAACAGTATCTGACTTTCCTTGTAACAGTAGATTAATTGTTGCAAGTTCTGCTTGATGAACATACCATTGCAAAACTGTTACAATGCCAAGAAGACATTTACAAACTACACGTTCATAACAATACCGAAATGCAGAAAGAATCGTTAGAATTTATTGAGAAAAAGGTTGTGTAACTAAGTGGATCAGATGTTCGGCTTGTGACCAAAAGGATCCAAGTTCAACTACCTTCATGGTACACCGGTGTCCTGTCTTTCGAATGAGAAAGTGATAACGGAGGTCCCGTGTCACGGTAGGCGTGGCATGAAAAAGATCCATCACTGCTTCGGGTGGGTCTGTTGTAAATTTCTATGAAATGCATCGGGCAGAGTCCGTCAGCATATACATGAAATAATTGTGGACGTAAAGCCAGAATTAATCAATCAAACATCATTTAGAAGAGACCTACAAAAAACACAGAGACGGTGTAAGATAGAATTTGGAACCCCTTCCCCCAATTATCACCTCGGGTACATATTCAATGGATATTTTGTTGAATTATGACCCGCCTTGGCGTTGAATTCTGATTACGCTGTTGAATTTTGACACGAATTTGAGTCAAAATTTCACGCATAAAAATCCACAGACAGGTCATGATTTAATATTGAATAATAACCCGGGTCATAATTCAACGTGGAATCATGACCCTACCTAACTATCCTATTTAAGAGGTCATTATGTACTTAAATTCATATATTTGATCAAAGACAATTAGGTTAAGAGTTCAAATCTAATGAAGAATATTAACCTAGACATGACTCGGGTCGTAATTTAACGTTGAATTTTCTGGGTCATAATTTAATGCAGAAAATAGACCCTGGGTCTTAATTTAACGTAGAAAATAGACCCTGGGTCATAATTCAACGTTGAATTAGGACCCGGGTCGGGATTCAACGGTGAAATGTGACTCTTATTATATGTAGATATTAAAATTCAAGTACCTATGCTACAGGGATACGGAATTGGCATACCGTTTATTACAGAGAATGACACGTGATATATATTTTGCCGATTGTGTAAGATTTTAAAAAAAAATGAACAAATTAATATTTTAAAATGGCATCATAATTGAAATTTCATAGATATTTATATATTTCCTGTACGTATTTAAAAATTTCTTGCACAATAAAACAATTGCTACAATTGAAAGACAAAATCGATAGAATCCATTCCTAATTTAAACACGAGGCCAAGGTGGATCTAAATCGTTTACTTTAGTACCATAAACAAATGTACAAAACATGCCAAGTAAGTTAAAGAAAATAAAAAGGTCACAATTCAACATGAAAAATTTGAGGAATCTTGATCATAGCCCGTTGAATTTAGACCCGGTGAGTCTAAATTCAGTCGGGTCAAAATTCAATCCTACAGCGACAACTGAAATACAAAATCGATAGAGTTCATTCTTAATTTATACACGAGGCCAACCCTAATGGAAAAATCCTTATGAAGAAAATGCTATGAAAATATGTTAGCTCCTAAATTGAAAGCAAAAACCGCCATTCAGTGGTTAGCGTGTCGGACTCTTTATCTGAAGGTCGCTGGTTCGGACCAAGCTGTCGCTAAATCATGAGGTTAAAGACGTATTCGGGCGTCCGTGGCATGTGTCAAGGTTGGCTTGGTACATAAAAGATCCCTAGCTGTCCATGTGGTGGGTGGCTGGCAGCAGGACCAATTCTTGTAGCCTAGACGACAATGTTCCTTCGCTGTATAGCTGAGCTGAATATCGTTCATAGTGACGTGAAACATCAATACACCAAACTAAAACAAGTCTGAAAACGGCAAAAAGATCTCTTTTTTCTCTTTCATGGAATATTCTACATAAGGGTAAATTTACTGTCAATATATGTTGCACGTTTAATTACGAGTATAGTGTACATGCAAGCGTATGGATCATCATCACTGAATTGACATTATTATTTTTCTTTAGGAAAATTCGGGGAAAAGGATGATTTGCATATTATAAAGTTCCGATGAATACTTATTATTATTATTATTATTATTATTATTATTATTATTATTATTAGAAGTCAATAAAATATTTTATTGAAGTTTAATTTGGCTTTGCTAAATTGGATTAAACAGTGGATGTTTTCTTCCTTATTTTACAATTTTACTTACTAGTAATAAGTTTGTGTCATGATACGGGAACTTTAAAACATTGGTACTTATTTCTTAATGGTAGTATATTACACAAAACGAGAGAAAAAATAGTTGTAAAAAATCTCCCATTTAACTAATTTATTTTTCACCAAACTGTGCGTTAGAAGGGGGTTTGTGATGTTCCCACCATTTACCATAATGGGTATGGTGATGGGAGTAAGAGTCCCCTGCCAGTGTAGTGTTTTATGACTACCAAGCTTACATCACTGGTATGCTCACGACACCTGCGAGGTGAATGACCTTATAATGGTGTTCACCAGCTATAAGCGTCCGTTTCGAGTTTTATATTATGCCGAATTCTTTAATCAGAAGAGATCCGAATAATCCGAATGTATTATTTTTATCGTATGCAATAATGCACATTTTCAGCACTTAAATTCATTGAAAAAGCATACAAAGATGAAATATTTTAAAGCATTTACTCAATTTAAGCAATATTCATAGTAAAAGAAAATATCAAAATATAAGATTTTATTTAGAAACTGAAAAAGAATCCAAGGGGTATACCCCATGCAAACTCAAATTTCTTATCATCTCGGTGTTTGAGAATGAACCCCAGTTTTACATACCTATATAAAAGATCTTTACGAAGCCGTTCCCGATCTTTTACATGCCAGCGCATATCGTCAAAAGGGGTCTTGATTTATCTAAAGTAGTAAATGATCAATCACCTCTATGCAGAAGGTGAATTCTGATGCATTTTTGACATACAGAATGAAGGAATCATGCTTTTTATTCAGAATTATATCAAATATTTAGATTTTCATTTGTGGACAGTAGATAAAGCTTAATCTAAAATTGTAAGCGTTCTGGTATGCTTTACGATACGAATTTCATTTGGAAGTGAAATTTAATTTACAAAAACACATTAATAAGCCTCACAGTTAAAAAATAATCCGACTCTCCCTCACTTTATATTGTCAAATGTCAATAGTCAACGAATACCGAGTACTTTCGAAGCGTTTTAAGTGTTTAGAATGTATTTGTAAATTCATACAGTATCTTTTAAATATAAATTATAATTTATAATTAAATTATATGTAATATATATAATATATATATATATATATATATATATATATATATATATATATATATATATATATATATATATATATATATATATATATATATATATATATATATATATATATATAATTATAATATATATAAATGTAATATATATATAATTAAATAATATGTAAATTATATATATATTTATTTGGGGAGAGTATGAATCCACGTGAAAATGAAGCCCTTTGATTTGACATTTAATTAAACGTTTTATGGATTCTTGTGAAAATATTTATCATTGATACATCCAAAGTAAAAATTATAGCGAAAAAAAGTCAAAAAAATATAAGTGATTCACTATTTCAAATACTTCCGGATACCCTTACATCACGCAGCAGATAAGCACTAAACGGATCAAACATCTTGATTACAGCAACAAAACGATTTCTTCGCCATATTATAGATTTTAATTGTTAAATCAATTTTGTATCACCCTACAATAAGCCCTATCACTGGTATGGCGTGCAAGTTTTACAGGCGGTCGTTAGCTATAAATGTGTTAACCCCTTACCTTAACAGAATCGTTAGAACGACATATTTAAGAATATTTTTGGAAGTGCAGGCACCTAGCGGAGAAACGAATATTATAATCAGGAAATTTGGGAAAAATATTTTCAGATATTCTGCTTCATTTTTTGTTTAGTTTACAATATTATTTTCAATTTAAACCTCGGCGATTTTGGAATTTTGATATAAACAAATTCCATAGAAACAATGCGAACTGTAAAATATACATTCAAATACTTGTAAATATTAATTGTAATAGACCTATGTCCTACAGTTCTTTAAGTATTCATTTGCGAGTTGGGGTTTTTTGTTTTTTTTTTCGTTAAGGGCGCTATGCCAATGTGCACAATAAAATTCAACATTATACAGAATGATTTGTTATGCGTTATACTCCTTGGGATTTATCTTAGATTTCTAAGTAAAATCTTATTTTTTAATCTTTTGTTTTACCATGATTATTATCTAAAATAAGAAAATTAAATATATCATCTATGCATGCTTCTTCATTGAATTCATATGTGGATTTCAAAATCTTTATAATAGTATTTGCAAAATATTACTGAAAATTTGCATTATGGCCTAGGATAAAACCAAAGTCATAACCCATCATGCGTTCGGAATCTCTCACGCCTCTTCTCATAAATGAATACTGCAATATGTAAAACTCAAAGAGGATACGTGCAGTGAAATAGTCCCATTCAATTCCCGCCCTGGGCGCACCGGTGTTATGTCTTTCGGATGAGACAGTAAAACCCGAGGTCCTGTGTCACGGTAGGCGTGGCACGTAAAAGATCCCTAACTGCTTCGGGTGGGTCCGTTGCAAAGGTCGAAATTGTATGCAGTGCATCAAGCAGATGCCGTCACCATATTCGTGAAGTAATCGTGGAGTGACGTAAAACAATATTCAATCAATCAACCATGGAAGTGGAGGAAAATTTGTATAAGGGTTGTGAAAGGACTGTTAATTCAGTGTATTTTTCTGGTCAACTCACGATGATTGGCTATGGCCTAATAAGTACAAACGTAGCAGTATACTATATATAATGCACGGAAATAAGCAGAAAATAGGAGAGTTCTTATCAAGGAAAATGTCATATTGTCCTTCGTGCAGTTAACATTTCTTACCGAAGTTTTTAAAGTAAATATTGCTACTTTCATTACATATTAAGCAATATTTATAGAATATGAAGCCCTTTCTTTTGGACGGCGTAGCTAAAAATGATATTGGTCGTGTTTATTTTATTTTTCCGTAGACTCAAGCCCTTTCCAAAATCTTATTAACGCCTTTGTAAAATCTCTCATTATGAAATAAAAATGGATGAAAAAAGACAAAGACTGAAAGAAGGAGTTACTAATACGAATTTCGATTGTTTAAATTAATTTTTAAAACTATACACAATAATCACTCGGACGAAGAACGCATGCAGTTTGTGTCGTGATTCCCACGTAACGAAATGCGATATTTGACGCTAGTGTTTAATTCAATAAGACATTAGATAAAGCTCGGATCAAATATCCGTCCCAGAATAGGATTTTTATTCTATTTAAAGACTTCGATTGACGGGTGACAGGCCCAGGTATATGTAGCATTTATTTAAATACATGTGTTGCCCAGTAGAACATGCCTTTCAATCGTTATGTACTTAGGTGGTATGCGAATCAAACATTTGTCTCGTTTGATATAAAACCATTAATATCGTGATAAAAGGCTTAATTACAACAGATTTAATCGATTTCTCATGTCCAAATATGAGATAGGAAGGATCACGATGTGCTGATATGGAATTTCAGGTTCAACTTATCTTATTTTGTCAGTATAAAACGCATATTGAAATAAATTTTAATTGTGATTTCTCTTCTGAGAATCGATGGCAACGAAGTATTAGGAAGTATCTTAGATTAAATGAGAGGCTGTTTAGATTCGGATTTGTATTTATTTTTGTCAGAAAGATTAATTAATTACGATGTTTTGATATTTGATAGATACTGCAGTGAAATAATGTACGATAATTAGCAAAGAACCAGGCACTTCGTCATACAATGGATATCAAGTATTTTACTTATCAGTCATCAGCTTGTGTCGCTTTATCAACACTTTTAATCGTAAGTATTATATTTAAGAATGAATTAGGATTTTCTTCTTATGTTCTCATAATACTGTTTTTTTATTTTTATATTTAGCTCCAAATAATAAAACATAAAACTGATATTAATGTATGTGTATCTGTTATGAAATATTGATACAATACGTAAGTTTTTTTTCATATTTTTCATATCATGATCATCTTTCAAAGTTTCAAAGCAATGTAGACACAATGGACATAATATATATTTATCAATTTCAAACCCTTGTATTTCTTTTGATTATTATTATTGATACTATTATTATTATTATTATTATTATTATTATTATTATTATTATTATTATTATTATTACTTCTACTACTACTACTACTACTACTACTACTATCATCATCATCATCATCATCATCATCATCATCATCATCATTATTATTATTATTATTATTATTATTATTATTATTATTATTATTATTATTATTATTATTATTAAAAATCATTACGTTGGATACATCATAGAATTCTATATTCAATGACGTTAACATAATATTCTGATATAAAGGTTTTCGTATTTCAGTTGAAAACCTTTTGTTTTCTTTCACTAGATGACTTGCATCTCTTATGGAAACTCCAACAAAACACAGACTTGCAGAGATCGCACACATAAGGCATTACATGACAAAGCATTCAAGTTAACCACATGCGCAATGTGTTACTTCTACCTTGTAAAAGACAAGCCAGAATATAATGTTACCACACACTGCACAAGCATGCCCATCATAGACTCATTATACCACCGTTGTAGTAAACAATATATATGTCCAGATATAGAAAATGAAAATTCGATACAACCGGTATGTGCTACGCTTAGCAAAACTAAATGTTTACAATGGAAAATTTGTTGTTCAAATGCTTGGGAATGCTGTCGGACTCAGAAATCCAAGTCAGTGCTGGGTAATATGTATTGTCCACAAACATGGGATGGATGGGGATGCTGGGATTTTACAGAAGCTGGAACCACTCAGTATCAGAGTTGTCCGAGTTTCCTGGAATTCTCTAAATCCGAAGGTACATTTTGATTACAAAAAGATTAATTTGTAACCTTAATTAGATTAAATATTACGATTAAATTGTTAGTGTGATTATCTAAAGCAACAAATGTGACAAAAATTAATGTATTTGTTTGCGATATTTACATGCAGTCATAAATAACGCGTTTTATATCTGTCCATCGTACATGTAATTAAATGACGAATTTGGCCGGTCAAACAAGAAATGCTCACTCCTCCAAATCAATTGATCAAACCTTTGAGAGATCACTAAATATCGCCTCAATCATTTCCATTTTAAACATTGTTTACTGTATTCATGATTCAACACATCTTGTATAGCGCTTATTCCGATAAAGACTTAAAGCTGCTAAAATAAGTTTCCGCACAATGTATCACAAACAGAATCATGTGTTTGTCTCTTGAGAAAGTTCGTATTTGGGGATTTCACATATTTGGTTATCCTATCTTCGTTGTTGGCCTTTGAAACTTTCGTACAGAGATGATCCCATTTCTTCTTCTGTATGTGGTGGAAATATATTTGTATCGTGAGTGTTTTTGGCATTTATGACATCTTATGATTTTAGATGTCTAAGAAACAATTTAGATACCCAATAAAACATTTCACAAATGTATTGCTTTATGTAAAACTAGTATGTTTAAAGTTGATTTAAAATTGTACGAATTTCGTATAATTTCAATTTCCTTCTATTATTGTTTTTCTTGTTTTCTGTATAGATGATTATTTATAAATTTTTAGATGTGTGTCCTTTGATTGTCCTGCTTTTGCGGTGAGTAGGAAGGTGGGCACCCGTAAACCGGTAAACCACACCAATTGAGTGACGTTGATACTTCAATGGACCGTCCTAAGTCGGTATCGTAACCGCAGCACAATCGAATATTGTTGTGTGCATGTCCTTGGTGATTTGTATCATACAGCTTTGTCAGATGGCTTCTGTTTTCTTTTCTAATTAATTCCATGTATCTGATCTAATTAAGATGAAATATATTCAAGCAAGCCAACGAAAAGGCGTCGATGAACACCGCTATATAATTCTGAATTTTGAACTTTTCTGATTTAGAATCCAACGATTGTGAAAGATGTGTGGATTTAAATGAAGTTTTCTTAATGAAACTTCTGTCACCTAAAAATGGATTTCTGTTGATATTGTCATTTGTAGCACATGCAGTAAAATCATGCATGCCAGACGGAACATGGTACAAAGATAATAAAACCGGTCTGGAAAAAACAGATTACACAGGATGTTCTCCTGAAAACCCTAAGGTAGAGTGCAAATCTTGTTGAAAGAAAGAGAATATTTGCTTTACTACCCGACTATTACACATTACTATCTGTGGTCCATAATACTTTCGGGAGTTCATTAGTATATTGTTAGATTTTTTTCCCTTTACTATTTTCAATGTTTGTCATAAAATGTGTGAAAATTACATGCTATTTTCAAACTTACAATATCAGGAACACTGCACAGAATTGTTTAATTATCTAAGAATAAATTTAGAAATTGACGGTTTTGCATGCATCTTTCCACTTTATTCACTAATTTCTCTATAATACTTTTAATATTCATTTCATTATTCTTACGTTATATTTATATATTCATAATCCTAATTAATATATTCTTAATGTATGGCAATTAAAGTCATCAATATATTTCATTATGAATTGTTTGATCAACGATAGAGTGAATATTAAAACAAAATCAAACAAGTGAGTTACTTATTAAAGACTTACATCATTGTCAAATAATTTACATCGCTATTATTAATATATCTTATGCATTAATCTATGTGTATTTCAGTTTTACCGGAATGCAACATTGATTTCCATTATACTGAACTGTTTAGGAATTGCATTACTAATACCGTCCATTTTGATATTTACAATCTTTAGGTAAACATCTTTCCCTCCAATTATATTTTGCATGAAATCTATTCTGAGGATATTATGAAGATATTTTGAAAATAAATGGACGTCATAACGATCAATATGTTAAATTTACAATCTTTATATGTAATAAGTTTTCGAAATGCGTATATGCCCTAAATCTTCTGATATTAATATAATTTATAATGAGATATATTTGTAGTATTTATTCATATATATACCCTCATGTAATCACAAGTATTTTTTTTTAATTTTCTCAAATTAGTTATATTTATTTTGATCATATAATTTTTCCCCTAATAGCAGTAGTTTTCAGTTATGTTTTATTTGAAATGATAAATAGTTATCAAAACGTTAGATATTGGATACTTCTTATTAAATTCAGAACATTACGAATGCAGCACAGAATTCAGATACACATCCAGCTTTGTTTGTCGCTTCTCATCAGTGGAGTGTTCGTTTTATGCTGGGATATTCGTGTTCGATGGAACATGATTGAAAATCAAACTTCAGATATAATAACAGAACATGAGGTACATATAAATAGATCTAATTGATTGTACTAATATATTGTATTCATGTACTCTTAAGCTTAAATCTTTTTTAAATAATGAAATGGTATACTTTGAAAACTAGTACATTTTATCCATTTTACCTACTAGTAATTTCTTACTGAAAAACATATGTAAAAGTCCTGTGAAGGGAAGTGTGAATTACTAAATAAGTAACAATAATATTGCATGAGATTTAAAGCGAAAATATTAAGAAAATAAATTGACGTCATGTTATATTTTTGTGGACATTGAGTGTTTCTTGTTAATTATCTTATAAACAAGATATCAAAATTCCTTTAATAAGATGTACTGGAGTATATATATATCATAAGCCATATATATCGTGCAATATATGATTACCAATGTCATTTATAAAATGAAATAGGATGTGTTCCGAGGCTCATCAGATTGGTTTTTGAAGATATTTAAAACAAAGATACGAGGGACAGATAAAATGATAATCGATTTTTGCTATACATGTCAGATTAATGAATAATTTCTAAAGATGTAAAGCAATGCTTGAATACGGACAACCATTACTAATGTTTATTGACCGGGAGGGTAAATCCGGACGCGTGGTATGTCCGTACGATCGCTATTAATATTACTTATTGACCATTTCAAGTACTTTTAATCGCACAACTTGAAAGAACAACCTCTTTTTAAACTATATGCCGATGGACATTTTTAAAATTTGTTCATTTAATATTATTTTAACGAAGCGTCCGGATTTACCTCGTGCCTGAATTTACCTTCCCGGCCAGTATTTATATATAAAACCGTTTATTTGTAGGATTTGTGTAAATTTATGAGTATTCTGAGAAGATTCAGTTTGATATCCCCTTTCTTTTGGATGTTATGTGAAGGATATTTCCTGCATCGACTATTGGTCAAGGCCTTTGAACCACACAAGAGACTATATGGCTATCATATTTTTGCATGGGGTTTGTAAAATGTTTCAAAGCAATACGATTCTATGATATGGTTTATGTTAAGTATTAATTTAAACACTGATGTTTATGGATGCACTGCACTAAGGTTTAAATATATTTTACATTGACAAATGACACTATCAAAAACCTAATCAGAGTCAATATGCAAAGCGTAAAAAATAACTGATTTACTTTATTTGTCTTTTATTTATTTACTTGTTTTCACTTATATTTTGCCTGACTTTATTTGTCTTTGTATTGTATTTGTATTTGTCTCACTTATATTCGCAAGACATATTTTCAGCGGCACCATATACTTGTAATGCAATAATGAAATAAAGGAAGTGAGAAATGTATTTTTGAGCGGAATCATGCTCGCACAATTAAACATATCTAAAATTCTCGTGAATAAAGTGCGTTTAACAGTATCTTTATATCTTGAAGTATGGAACGAAACCTACATAAAAATACATAGATCTCTATTTTGATTTAAATGTAATTTGAATTTTTCCTCTGTATGCTGGGGGTGTGACTAGCCAAACAGGAGATTCTTGCGATGAGTGGGAAGGTGGGTCCGTAAAACGGTTAACCACGCCAACTGATTATTGATTTGACCGTCCTAAGTCGGTATCGCATCTGTCGTACAATCAATATTTTCAATGACATTGCATGTTTTTCATTACTTGTTACCAAGTTTTATTGTACATCTCCTTGGTAACTTCTGTCTTATAGCTAAGTCAGATGTCTTTCCCCTTTCCCTTTTACTCCTACTGGCCTTACTTTTACCAGAAATATTAACTGTTAAATGTTATTGTGAGTACCACAATCACATTGCACCAGTTTCTTATCTTGCTAAGCCGGCGTTGCTGAATTGATTAAATGCTCGGTTCCTAACTGAGAGGTCCTGGGCTCGAGTCCCGCCGGCAGCTTGTCGATGTGCTGTCTTTCAGAGTAAACAGTAAAAACGGAGGCCACCTGTTTCGATTGCATGTGAAGATCCCCCGTGGCTTCGAGTGTGTCCAATGCATATGTCTAAAGTTCCCTGGCAAGCATGCATCAGACAAATGTCGTCACATATAAGTACAATAAATTTTGTTGTGACGTAAAAGAAGAATCAAACAAACGAACTTAAATTAGTAAATTGAGTACAAATTGCTTTTCGAATATAGTTTGATTCCTTGTATTTTTTTTTTAATTTGTACATTGCATTTAAAGACTTTGCTACAGTTCTTTCATGTCTCTTGATTTTGACATGTTTCTTAAGAATTGCTGTGACCGGTGATGCATGAAAACAGGAGACGCTTACTCTCCCCGGGCACCTGGTCTCACGATTTTGTATCTGTCCTTGGACTTTGAGAATGATTAACAGTTTGGTACTTCTTCGATATTGATTATGTTTGAATATTTAATAGCGTATTCTAAACACCGGTTATCTCCTTTATTATCTTTTTGTATGACTTTCAAATGTTACTTATTTTTGTATAATTTGTAGGGATTCCGGTGTTATTAATCTGCTTGTATACATCATTGCGTAAATCTCTGGCTGATGATAAGTAAGTGAATCAAGTTTATATATCCAAAATAGTGTTAATAGTTTACCCATTGTAATTACATCACTACTTATTGCTTACACTACCTTCGATTTTGTTTTCCTTTTCATCAATATTTTTGTTGGATTATGAAATTTTCGGTATTTTTATTTACAAGTTATATTAGATGTATTGTTATTGATATAGTGTAAATATCATAAAGAATAGCCCAGATATAATCATTTTTATGAAAATAAATACGAAAGTTCAGAATATTCGTTTTTCATTGCATGAAAAGCTTTTACTCATGTACTTTGTTCGATTACTTTGATTTCCCATTATTACTCGTTTCAGGAATTGTTGGCTGGTGCCGTCAGAAGATTACACTGGATTAGAGTGGATTCTTTTTATACCAACCCTCGTCTGCTTAGCTGTAATGCTCTATATTATTATTAATGTTAAAACGAAGTAAAATCTAAGACAAAATATTATAAATGCTGATAACGAGGCTACATATATAACAACATACATATCAAAATTGTATATCGCATTTAAATTTCAATTTATCTTAAAAGTAAAAAATTAAAGTGAAAGTAAATAAAACTAAGTCTATACTTACAAAAACATACAAGGAAACATTCATATGAACCTCTGGGAATATGCTATAGAGGAGTGTCTTCTTTATTGCACCATCCACCATTAACCCTCTTAATTGTCTTTAGTGTAAGTATATACCGAAGCCCCGTGTCACAGGCATTAGGGTCTATATTGGCATAAAAATCACGCTGCTTTTGGTAGGTTTGTTGTATAGGTCAATATAACGAGGTCATAACCAGGCAGTGCCATCACTATATAATGAGGCCATAACCAGGCAGTGTCACCATTATATAACGAGGCAATAATCAATCAGTGCTACCATTATACATCGAGGCTATAACCAGGCAGTTCCAATGTTATATAACGAGGTCATAACCAGGCAGTGCCACCACTATATAATGAGGTCATAACCTGGCGTTACAGCCGCTATATAACGAGTTCATAACCAGGCAGTACCACCGCTATATAACGCGGTCATAACCATGCAGTGCCACCACTATATAACGAGGTTATAACTAGGCAGTGCCAACACTATATAAAGAGGTCATAACCAGGCAGTGCCACTACTGTATAACGAGGTCATCGCCAGGCAGTGCCACCACTATATAACGAGGTCATAACCAGGCAGTGCCACCACTATATAACGAGGTCATAACCAGGCAGTGCCACCACTATATAACAAGGTCATAACCAGGCAGTGCCACCTCTATATAACGAGGTTATAACCAGGCAGTGCCACCTCTATATAAAGAGGTCATAACCAGACAGTGCCACAACTGTATAACGAGGTCATAACCAGGCAGTGCCACCACTATATAACGAGGTCATAACCAGGCAGTGCCACCACTATATAACGAGGTCATAACCAGGCAGTGCCACCACTATATAACGAGGTCATAACCAGGCAGTGCCACCACTATATAACAAGGTCATAACCAGGCAGGGCCACCACTATATAACGAGGCCATAACCAGGCAGTACCACCGCTATAAAACGAGGTCATAGCCAGGCAGTGCCACCACTATATAACGAGGTCATCACCAGGCAGTGAAACCACTATATAACGAGGTCATAACCAGGCAGTGTCACCACTATATAACGAGGTCATAACCAGGCAGTGCCACCACTTTACAACGAGGTCATAGCCAGGCAGTGCCATCACCATATAACGAGGTCATAACCAGGCAGGGTCACCACTATATAACGAAGCTATCACCAGGCAGTGCCACCGCTATATAACGAGGTCATAGCCAGGCAGTGCCACCACTATATAACGAGGTCATCACCAGGCAGTGAAACCACTATATAGCTAGGTCATCGCCAGGCAGTGTCACCACTATGTTACTAGGCCATAACCAGGCAGTGTCACCACTATATAACGAGGTCATAGCCAGGCAGTGCCACCACTATATATCGAGGTCATAACCAGGCAGTGCCTACACTTTATAAAGAGACCATAACCGTGCAGTGTCACCACTATATAACGATTCATCGCCAGGCAGTGTCACCACTATGTTACTAGGCCAAAACCAGGCAGTGTCACCATTATATAACGAGGTCATAACCAGACAGTGCCACCTCTATTTAAATGAAATGATATTGGCATTAAACGATTACCGAGGTCATAGCCAGGCAGTACCACCACTATATAACGAGGCCATAGCCAGGCAGTGCCACCACTATATAACGAGGTCTAACCAGGCAGTGTCACACCTATATATCGAGGTCATAACCAGGCAATGCCACCACTTTATAACGAGGTCATAGCCAGGTAGTGCCATCACCATATAACGAGGTCATAAACAGGCAGGGTCACCACTATATAACGAGGCCATCACCAGGCAGTGCCACCGCTATATAACGAGGTCATAGCCAGGCAGTGCCACCACTATATAACGAGGTCATAACCAGGCAGTGCCACCACTATATAGAAAGGTCATCGCCAGGCAGTGTCACCACTATGTTACTAGGCCATAACCAGGCAGTGTCACCACTATATAACGAGGTCATAGCCAGGCAGTGCCACCACTATATAACGAGGTCATCACCAGGCAGTGCCACCACTATATAGCAAGGTCAAAACCAGGCAGTGTCACCACTATGTTACTTGGCCATAACCAGGCAGTGCCACCACTATATAACGAGTTCATAACCAGGCAGGGTCGCCACTATATAAAGAGGCCATAACCAGGCCGTGCCACCGCTATATAACGAGGCCATAGCCAGGCAGTGCCACCACTATATAACAAGGTCATCGCCAGGCAGTGTCACCACTATATTACTAGGCCATAACCAGGCAGTGTCACCACTATATAACGAGGTCATGACCAGGCAGTGCCACCTCTAAATAAATGAAATGATATTGGCATTAAACAATTAACGAGGTCATAACCAGGCAGTACCACCACTTTATAACGAGGTCATCACCAGGCAGTGCCACCACTTTATAACAAGGTCATAACCAGGCAGTGCCACCACTATATAACGCGGTCACAACCAGGCAGTGTCACCACTTTATAACGAGGCCATAACCAGGCAGTGCCACTACTATATAACGAGGTCTAACCAGGCAGTGTCACCACTATATATCGAGGTCATAACCAGGCAGTGCCACCACTTTACAACGAGGTCATAGCCAGGCAGTGCCATCACCATATAACGAGGTCATAACCAGGCAGGGTCACCACTATATAACGAAGCCATCACCAGGCAGTGCCACCGCTATATAACGAGGTCATAGCCAGGCAGTGCCACCACTATATAACGAGGTCATCACCAGGCAGTGAAACCACTATATAGCTAGGTCATCGCCAGGCAGTGTCACCACTATGTTACTAGGCCATAACCAGGCAGTGTCAGCACTATATAATGAGGTCATAGCCAGGCAGTGCCACCACTATATATCGAGGTCATAACCAGGCAGTGCCTACACTTTATAAAGAGACCATAACCGTGCAGTGTCACCACTATATAACGATTCATCGCCAGGCAGTGTCACCACTATGTTACTAGGCCAAAACCAGGCAGTGTCACCATTATATAACGAGGTCATAACCAGACAGTGCCACCTCTATTTAAATGAAATGATATTGGCATTAAACGATTACCGAGGTCATAGCCAGGCAGTACCACCACTATATAACGAGGCCATAGCCAGGCAGTGCCACCACTATATAACGAGGTCTAACCAGGCAGTGTCACACCTATATATCGAGGTCATAACCAGGCAATGCCACCTCTTTATAACGAGGTCATAGCCAGGTAGTGCCATCACCATATAACGAGGTCATAAACAGGCAGGGTCACCACTATATAACGAGGCCATCACCAGGCAGTGCCACCGCTATATAACGAGGTCATAGCCAGGCAGTGCCACCACTATATAACGAGGTCATAACCAGGCAGTGCCACCACTATATAGCAAGGTCATCGCCAGGCAGTGTCACCACTATGTTACTAGGCCATAACCAGGCAGTGTCACCACTATATAACGAGGTCATAACCAGGCAGTGCCACCACTATATAACGAGGTCATCACCAGGCAGTGCCACCACTATATAGCAAGGTCAAAACCAGGCAGTGTCACCACTATGTTACTTGGCCATAACCAGGCAGTGCCACCACTATATAACGAGTTCATAACCAGGCAGGGTCGCCACTATATAAAGAGGCCATAACCAGGCCGTGCCACCGCTATATAACGAGGCCATAGCCAGGCAGTGCCACCACTATATAACAAGGTCATCGCCAGGCAGTGTCACCACTATATTACTAGGCCATAACCAGGCAGTGTCACCACTATATAACGAGGTCATGACCAGGCAGTGCCACCTCTAAATAAATGAAATGATATTGGCATTAAACAATTAACGAGGTCATAACCAGGCAGTACCACCAGTTTATAACGAGGTCATCACCAGGCAGTGCCACCACTTTATAACAAGGTCATAACCAGGCAGTGCCACCACTATATAACGCGGTCACAACCAGGCAGTGTCACCACTTTATAACGAGGCCATAACCAGGCAGTACTACCACTATATAACGAGGCCATAACCAGGGAGTGCCACCGCTATATAACGAGGTCATAGCCAGGCAGTGCCACCACTATATAGCAAGGTCATCACCAAGCAGTGTCACCACTATGTTACTAGGCCATAACCAGGCAGTGTCACCACTATATAACGAAGTCATAACCGGACAGTGCCACCTCTATATAAATGAAATGATATTGGCATTAAACGATAGACAATTGCAAACGGTTTACGACATCGAATGTTTGTTTAGGTAGTTAGGTCATGTTGTCGATATTTTGCGATGATTTGAAATGTTTCAATAATGTTCTACAGTTTAACTGATTTGGATTGTTTTTGCAAGAAACGATTTCTACAAACGGATTTCTTCTCGTGGTGTTGCTATGTGCAGCTATGTCATTTTTCGATTCATTTGTTAAAAGAAAGAGTGATTTGTTTATGTTACAATGCACATTTTTATAATTTCAGATGAATTTGATATTCTTCCTAAATATCATGAGAATACTTCTCAGGCAAATATCACGTCTTCCATCAGAACCCAATAATTACAGGTATATTTATATTTTGTATCGTTGATATTATATCTAGGTTAGCATACATCTCCAGATTTGCAAGCCATTATTAAAAACATATGATACTACAATGAAAATCTTAAAGGTAATGGGAAACTTAAATTATACAAATTTATGTTTTTGCTTAAATAACATATGTATACTTTAAATAACATCCTCATATTTTTTTGTTTTTGAAAATAATTACTCGTTCTGGAGATATTGATATTTGAATATAAATGTAAATGTGTGTTGCTTCGGCAAGTCTCGCGGATTTTCGTGACTGTGATCGCTATGACGTTATATTAGGTCATTTATTATATGAACTGTATTCAAAACCTGTATGTTACATGGAGAAATGCCGTGCTTGACCTAATGTGACGTCACAACATTTTATTTCTGAAGGGGCATTTAACTTTGTATTTACTCTTAATTACTGGCTTATAAATGCAATTATGCCTATATGACATAGTAGAAAAATCTGTTTTTTATACAAGAAGGTTCATTTTTCCAATTATCACTATTTCTTATGATTAAATTTAAGTTTCTCATGACCTTTAAGTAAGTGTTTAGTACCTTTTGTAAACTTATATTCATCACATACTGTATTAGGTTATTAGCATATACATTGTAAACTATGTACATTCATTATCTATCCATGATAAAACCCGACATATCCACACATCTAAGGAATTTTTTATTTCATTCTTTTTTTTTTCAGGAGAGCGCTTAAAGCCACATTTATCCTTATTCCCTTGTTTGGGATTCAGCAGTTTTTTCAGATATATCAGCCGTTGCCAGGTCATACTGGTTCAAACTTCTTCCAGATAAGTGGAGCAGTAATCAATAATTCACAGGTGAATTGAGTACAGTTTGTATATTCTTATTTTCATCTCATGATAATTTTAAATTAAAGTTATTCAATTCTTCTCATTATCCATTTATCCACAGGGGATCACTTTTCTAGCAGTTCTTTTTTTGTGTGTGTCGATGTGTCAACTTCAAAAATCATTAACATTTCGACCTTAATGACAGGTTGAATGCCACATATAGATGACATATAGATGACATATTAACATCTACCCACACCAACTGATTGACTATAGTCGTATCAAAGGACAGTCCTAAGTCGGTATCGTAACTGCATTTTAATCGAATATTTTTGTAATGTCCTTATGTGTTTTCTTCATATCATTACATTACATACTGTATATTTACGTGGTGACTTCTGTCATACGGTTAAGTCAGTAATTTTTCTTCTTTTCTCTCTCTCTCTCTCTCTCTCTCTCTCTCTTTAACAACCTAGAATTTCATCGGAAAACATAAAAGCATCTGAAAGATACATTAGCAACATTATACACCTGAGATTCAATTACACTCAGTCAGGTAAAAGCTCTAAATAGGAAACGGCTTTCTTTGACATGAATTAAAATTATTGACAACAATATTTATACTTACATAATTTTTCCTTTCGATTTCCTTTAGTAAATCTTCCCGTGTTAGAAACATATATTTAGACCTTTGTTCCAAATTTCCAAAACTGACTTATTAACCGTATGTGTAAAGCGGAAGTTCTCATCTCAATTTCTGAAGTAATATGATATACAAAGAAGGGAGGTTCAAACCAAGGGCTTTCGGCTCGTTGCCCCCCCCCCTCAATTATACCAATATAATAATTATATTATATTGGTATAATTGAGGGGGGGGACGAAGGAGCCGAAAGCCCTGTGGGTCAAACGTTGAGACCATTTCATTTCATCAGTTTCTAAATTAGTTAACCGCTGTTGGAATCAACAGTGTGAACCTAAGGTCATGTATAGTCTCTTATCGGGGCCCCTCTACAACTTTATGCAACTTTTCTGTTAACGCTGCACTCCTACACAGCGATGTTGACACTTTGACGGGCTTTGTGTAAATCTTTTCAGAGCAGATAAGGTCCTGAACCTTATCCTCTCTGACTGATAGTAAGGACTTCGACAGATAAAATACATTTCGTTTTCACTAAAAGAAACAACACAAACACTCTTTGCCGCAAATTTTCGGCCTCCTGGCCTTTATCAAGCAATTGTTAGAAAAGTACTTTTCTAACAATTGCTTGATAAAGGCCAGGAGGCCGAAAATTTGCGGCAAAGAGTGTTTGTGTTGTTTCTTTTAGTGTATTTTACTTCCCTTTGGAGGACTACTTATTCTATCTATTTCGTTTTCAGACGGGTACAACACGATTGATTCATGTTGATGTCAATTCATATTTTTGGTATCAAAATTTTGCTCCAGGATACATTTCACTTTTAGGATATCTCGGCTTAATTATTCTGTTGATATGTGTTCTCAATATGGATCATATTTATGATTTATTGATGTGTGTCTTGATTGTAATGTATTTGTGGTGGGATGGTTGGCCCGTAAACCGATTAACCACACCAAAATGACTATTATCATTTCAATTAATTGCCTATAGTCGGCATCGCATCTTCATTGCAATCGAATATTGTCATGTCTTTTATGTAGTTAAAATTTGTTTTCTCTGCATGTCTGCGGTCAATTTTGTTATTTATTTATAACAGTTATACAACCGAATACTTTTATTTAATCAAAAAAGAGACATAATTGTTAATAACAAATAACTTGAGCAAACACTTCACAATTTTTCTGTTATTTGTTACTAAATGTAGACACTTAAACACTACCAACTATTTACATATAACATATATCTATATAATATTATGGGTAGGGAAGATATCTGGTGCTGATGGACACAACAACAAATCTGCACCTCAAAAATTGCACCAGAAATACAGGACTTAAAATCCATACTAATTTACTCTTGCTTAAATTAAATCATTTAAGCACAAATATATCTCGGAGTCGTAATTGTTCCATGTCTATATTTCAGGGAATTTTGATCGCCCTGATTTTCTGTTTCTTTAATGGCGAGGTATGTAGCATTTTCTCGATGGTAAATTGTAGAATACGTAGAAAAAAAGTAAATATATTTAATTGAGAAACTAAGACCATAAGTTTATAAATGTTCAAAAATGTTGGCGGTTTACTTAGAGAACAAAATCAAATAGATTTAATATATTGAAGCCCTGATCCGTTTTTGCAGATATATGAGCATGCGCGGCTACAGAGGGGGTAAAGGGGGGGGGTTCCAGGAATCCGAAAATTTTACCAAAATAAAGGTAATATTTGGGCATTTTTTGGGGTTGGACCCCCCTCGTCTAAGAGAAAAATTTACCTTTTTTGGTTTGGATGCCCTCTGACAAAAATTTCTGGATCCGCGCATGATGCGGTATACATTGATCCTCTGAATGTGCATTTAGAGCATATTGGTAATTTGGTTTATTCATTCAATTATGCGGATGCCTTTTGTACTGCTTCACACGAAGAATATTGCCCGATGCAATGCACAGAAATTAAGACATACGAAACGGAGATACTAAATATAGTCAGGAATCTTTTTACATGCCACTTCTACTATGACGCGTCACTTCGCTTTTTATTGTCTCGTCCAAAAAAAGGAGATCCGACGAACAACCTGCAGTACTCAAAAAAGGGAATCTGACGAGCAACAGGCGGAACTCGAGGCCGGTACCTATGAGTCACGAAACAAACACCTAAATGATTGAGCTACGTCGGCTCTAAAGGAAACTACATCCAATAACCTAATGAAATGCCGAAAACAAAGTTATTATATAAATCTTCGCAGTAATGTTATAAATAACTTTGAAAATCGCTTTAACATGGGAAGATCCTATACATTGCATGATTTGTGTTTGCGATTCTTGAAAAGCTTCATCATTAGGCCAACCTGCCCCCTCTCCCTCTCCCTCTCTCTCCTCTTCCTCCTCGTTGAACTTTGTAAGCAACGATAAAATGAAGGAAAGTTCAACTTATAGGCAATGAATACTGTCCTTGATATCATTATATGATAATGATGTAGATAAATTATAGACATTTATAAGTTAGTTATATAGTGTGATACGATGCTAAATTACTGTTGGATTCGCTTATTTCCTCCCTTTACCTTTAATAATCTACATCCAATATTTAGAAAATCAGTCTGTGTCGCTTAACGTCGAGTACGTGTTGCGCCACTTGATATATATCTTATTAAGCGGTTAGAATGGTTGTTCAAAAGTTGTGGCGCACTTTCCGTTTGACTGCATTGTATTAAAATGTATCTGTTTCGTTATAAGTCATTTTTATTGTTTGAGGCAATTTTACGATGTGCGCGGCTACAGTCAATAAAAGCAATAAGAGTGAAAGCCAATCGAAGTACGAAACTGCAAAAGTTGAAATTAATTATGTAAAGCGAATCATAAATGTTAACTAGGAAAGATAAATAGTAGATAAAATATATTTCATTTTCATATAATTGTAGGTAATAAATCATTTCAAGAATTTCTTGAAAGCCAGAAAATACAAAAAATCCGGCAGACGAAAAAGCACTACGTCACAAACTACATCAAGGCGGTTGTCTGCGTCATCAGTGAATCTAAATGGTTTTCACCATGTATCGTCCTTCCAGAATCTCGTCAAAGCTGCAGCTAAAATAGCAGAGGACTCCGTCATCGAAGTTACAGATAATGACCACTGTCCGGAAAATGCGGAGAAGAAAGACAATACTCCGTCCAACAATAAAAGATCTTTGAGTTTCAATGAAACAACAGCATATGGCACATGTATGAAAACATATGGATCTAATAAGACAAACACTGATACCATATCTGAAGAACAATCAGACCATGGCATTTAATAAAAATAAGAATGTGTTTCGTATTAAAACATTAATCGTAACTTGGACGTCTCTTGAAATTTGCATCATTTGACTTTTCATACCTTTTTCACTTTTTAGTATCATGTCTTGTAAATATGTAAATGTCTATTGTGAAAGTTTGTTTTATATTGAAAATCATAAATGCGCTTTTAAATTAAAAATAACAAAATAACTTATCTTAATTAAGCATTTCCTTCTCCCGATTAGCGTAGCTTGAATTTATTTCATTACTAGTGCGTCTTGTGTCTAGTGTCTTCATTAGTGATGCTATTCGCCAGCTCAATGCAATATTTTTGTTATTCTGCCACATTTCATAATTATTTCATCGTAATAGCATATCAATCATGTCAACTAATTATGCAATGAAGTGGCGGATCCAGGATTTCCGAAAAAGGGGGGGGGGGGGGGGCACTTGTGTATTAGCCAAACTATTCAGCCATTCTGGTGCAAATTCTTGATTTTTACTAGTAAATATGTGGCCGAAACTGGCAAAAAAGGGGGACCTCTAAATCCGCCACTGCAATGAAATTAAATACAATTTCATACTGCAGTATAAATTTTTGAATACGTGTTTCATATTAAAATTCTAATTAGTAACTCAGATGGACGAATATGTGAAAATGTCTGAATTTGTACAAAATCGATATAGTCGTTTAGTATACGTGAAAAATACATCGTATATTCCCCATTCCATAACATTGTATACATTTTACTTGTGATGTAAAGTCTGAGTTGTTTATTGCTTATTAGAACAGTCCAATCTTCATAACAATACAACTATGGATACAACAAAAATGATGGCCGATGCCTAGATCTATAGTTATATTGTATTGTTTATTTAGTCCAAAACAAATACAGCTTATTGACAATATACAGGATATGAATATTATATATGATAATATAATATTAGAATAAATACATAAATACAAGGTCAGTTTGAGAAAGTGTTGTTATACATAAATTTGTCTGATCTCAAAGCAGTTTTTAATATATTTACCCAAGTTACGTAGTTCTTTGACATTTTGTGTTGACAATAGTTGAGTTAATTCAAAGACAGAGGGTCTAATATAGTAAAACTTTTTCAAAACATTTATTCTTAAATGACTGTAAGGAGGACATTTTAAGAAAAAAAATGAAATTCGTCCTCAATATCTAAGGTACATAAAGGGCATAAACGTTTTTTCTAAAGGAATACTTTTATATCTACCAGTCTCAATATGCAAACAATGTGAAGACAGTCTTAATTTACATATAAGCTTTTTGTATCGCATAGGAATTCTTTTTGTTAAATATGATTGCAAAGCAAAGGTATCAATAAGATGTATGTAAATAGAACACTTTAAGGAACTGTTCACATAAGAAAGAACAGTCTGTTTATAATGATCAAAATTACCTCGCTTAGCAACAGCATATATATACTCAGTCTTTAACCAACATTGGTTTAACCACAAATCCAATAATCCAACATTTGACAAAATATCTTTCACATTAGCTACCCAATTTTTGCAGTTGTGATTACTATTCAATTCATTATACATAAAGTCAAAGCATGTTTATAAAATACAGTTTTTATTACTATCATTACTAATGATGACATATTTGCTCAAAGTATTTACGGTAAACGACATAAAATCTGCAGAAGATTGTCAATTAGTGTGGCCGATTACACTATATACCTACGGCGTCAAATTTCTTAATTTTTGCATGCATTTGTAACAGAGTAAAGTAAAGGAATTGATGACAATTTTCAAATGCAGACAATATCAGTAGTAGTTAAAGAGGTGGTGGCATGATCGATTTCTGAGTAATTAGTTTCTGTACTTAATACCGTGATACAATATATAATGGCTCCTGATCATTACTTCACACCCACCTAGAGTCGATATTGTTCAAGTGATACCTATCCACAAACATAATACTCGATTTTGATCAAGTGTTAACATTTTTCAGCTCAAATTTTATTCTTAATTCTAAGATTTGTACATGCAACTCCAGACTTGCTCAAGTCCTTCTATTATTATCTTTTTATAACTGTTTTATTTGATGCAATAGAAAAGTGTCACTAGAGTGCACGAGTAACTTCCCTTGAATGAATACAAATCCTCCCTATTTAATATCGGAAAATATGAAGAAAAAGAAATAGATGGACTTTGTCGAGCCTAACAGATCTCATACCCCATCAACAATGTGGGAACCGAGTTTCTTTTTCATAAGTAAAATATGGTTGCTAGTCAAGGTAGTGTATTTATAATAATAGGAAAACGTCATAATTTTATGTTATTTCTCTGCCCCGATACTCCGTGGCTCCAACACGTTTTATGATGTAAGTCCACGTTCGTTTCATCCATGAATGTGCAGTGTCGAAATGGTATGGATCATTTGCAACTTTTTGTCAGTGGTGGGTGCCTCTAACCAAACAGAAGTCGCTTACTCCACGCTCTTTTGAAACATTTAAAAATCTAATCATTCCAGTAGACCATGAATGTCTATTGTGCAAGTGCAATCCTAAATAGGTAAAAGTTACTTCTGTACATTGTTCCAGTTTTTTGTTTTGTTTTGGTTTTTTTTTCTTGCGGGGAGGGGGGAGTTGTTGGATTTTTTTTTTTTTTTTTTTTTTTTTTGCTTTAACGAGGGAATTATTGGAAAGTCCATTATATGTTTTAGATGTGTAATGTTTCCGAATCCTATACTCGCATATAAAGGAATTAAGGACAGATCGCGGTTATTCAATTTTCAGATATCTTTCTATCAATTTTGAGGTGCTGTATTAAACTCGAGCATTATTGAGTTTCATTGTAACCTTTGATATGGCTACCAATAAACATTTTGAGATTTTCCAACTTCCTGAATTGACAGAACATGGAATTTCTTCATTGACTCATATAGGCAGAAATACACAACTCACAATAAAAAAATTTGTAGCAGATATTTTCTGTTCAGAATTCAAATACAAGATCTCTGAAATACATATTTCTAAATAAAGACAGGAATTTGGGACCTTTCCCTTGTACCTTTTATGAAATTGGCACTGGGAAAGTGACACTTGCATTTATTCTGTAAACCATGAATAAGAGTTATCTCTCTTGATGATATAGTCTTGCCAGCACAACGCTCAGTACCTACAATATATATTGCAGTCTTTGCAAAACGCATAAAAGAGTATGCATGAAGAATATAAAATACCTATTAGGCAATTCCAAGAAAATGATTGGAAATATTTGCCTCATTTTCTTCTTCAGATTCCCTTTGAACAGGGGTTTCAATTGATTCATTTCCTTTCCTTGGAGAATTATAATGACTACTCAAATTATGAATCCTGATTTATATGAGCATTGAAGTGTGACTAACAATGGGATTGACTAACAATGCGATTGACTCAAGTGTTATTATGCCTTTTGCCGCGGGCAAAGAAAAGTACGGAGTCAAAACGGAACTTCTGCCGGTTATCGTACACGGACGGAGTGGAACTCTTCAACGCGGAGATATAAAAAATTTGACTCCCGCCGCTGTCCTTAAGAGAGCATGTCAAACTATTATTATTTGTTTTTATAGAACATTTGAAATGAAAGCCATTATTTCCGATTAATGAAATGTTTTAAACATGATCACGTGTACTTAGAATAATGAGAACTAGAAAATCCAAACTTCATATTGCAAAGTCTGAATTACAACTCACGAGTCTATCAGAAAAGTTTTTACTACTGATTTGCAAAGCCCTTTGAATTCATCGAATTCAAAAATCAAAAGAAATCAATCTACAAAATCAATTATTTTATTATTGTATTACAACCACGTATAATATCAATAGATAATATGTAAATAGAACGAAACACAAAACCTTTGTTTGTAAAACTCAGTAGAGAAACTATTACATTATACTGTATACAAAACTTGAATTGGATAAACTCTATATTCATTAGATTTCCATGGGCTTGAGCACATCTGTACCTTGATGGCTATATCAAAGCTTAGGCACATAATGCGATGTGTACATTTTTTTTCTCATGCATCCGGTCACAATACCGATTTCCTGAGCCCCATTAACGTAAACCTTTCTTTATTTTTTATTTTTATTCTCATAAAACAAAAGATAGAATGACATCAAGAAAAAATATATTTACAATATCAAATAATGTCTTCAGACATAAATAAATACAATGTATATCATGATACCTTGACATCAGTTCTCCGGTGGCATGGCATCAATTACTTGCATGTTTTATTACTGTTGATTTGATATATTCTATATATATATATATATATATATATATATATATATATATATATATATATATATATATATATATATATATATATATAAGATAAAGAATGACTGATGATTTTACTTGTATGTTAAATCCACCTCTATCACATTATTACAGACTACAGTTGTTCATGTTAACACACTACATAAATCAAGCTAAGTAATGTTTAGAAAATCAAGTCACCTTTTGGTAAGAGGTCAATGCTGTATTTCTTATTGCACTTTGAGTATTATACCATTTTATGAAAAAATAAACTCCAAAAACCTCGGATTTAATTCTGGAGGTGTATAATCCGTAGTGTCCATGCCCAATGACACGGCATCAGAGAATAGGGTATAACAGGTAAGTGGACCGTCAGTCCTCCTTGTGGACCAATGTCCCAAGCCACAGTGCCATTATATCCCAGCAATTTGATTTGCGTCTGATCCGTGGACACAGGTGCTCCGAGGTGCAGTATATTGTTCTTGGGCCAATCCAGGAACATGCTATACACGATGTATGGCATTGCTTTGGAGGCAGTGTACCTGTAATGTTATGATCATGTGTTACACATGTTAGGAAATGCATGTTTCATTTAAAACTTTTTAACATAGAAGTGATTTTAAAAACATATTGAAGCCGGTGTGGCCTAATGGATAAGGTGCTCGGCTCCTGATCGAGAGGTCCCGGATTCGACTCCCGCCCTGGGCGCACCGCTGTTCTGTCTTGTTGATGAGACAGTAAAAACCGAGGTCCCCTGTCAGGGTAGGCGTGGCACGTAAAAGATCCCTCACTGCTTCGGGTGGGTTCGTTGCAAAGGTCTAAATTTGTATGCAGTGCATCAGGCAGATGCCATCACCATATACGAGAAATGATCGTGGAATAACGTGAAACAATATTCAATCAATCAATTAAAAACAAATTGTCAAAGCATCTATAATAGGCAAAACTGCTAAAGTTAAATCTGTGATTGCAAAGCATCGATTCTTCGACATTACTACCTGTTACCTCAGTGAACCATATATGCTGTGTAAGGAATCAAAACTACTTACCACACCCCAGGAGTAACCGTATCATTTTGGTGCGTCCACGGTTTTGTGGCATAGATTGCCTCTCCGTTCACATTAAGCCAGTCGCCAAGTTGTAAAAATCTCTCTTCATAAATTGGTGAGAAGATCCCGCCAGGTGTCGGACCGACGTTTATAAGAATATTGCCACCACAACTGAAACAATCATTAAAGAGACATTTCAAGTTCACTCTTATTTTTGTAGTGGGTCATCCTGAAATACCTTGAAATAAGTAAGTAGCTCAGAACAATGAAAATAAATGGTACAACAATGCACTGTTAATATTCCATACAAAATTTACGATATACATGTACATGAAATATCTTGGATGAAATGAGAGAGTTGGAAAAAAAAACAAATTGTTAAAAACAGTGGCAACTAATTTGTCAACATAAGTAGAGATCAATGGGACGTGTATATATCAATCAGATTAAAACCATATCTTTATCTATTTGTACCATTGCGGCAAATACGGAAGGAACTTTCTTATGTCCTGATATTGAATTGATATAATATAATTCAATTCTCTCACGGCAATTTTGAGATATCGCTAAAAATAGAAATTGTTGACAGAAATCTATTTCAGGCAAAAAGGCAAAACTTTCATAAGGTATTGACATAGGTGTCATTTGATAGGGCTTTATTAGCGGTGTACACATGCCAGATATGAAGTCTTTTATGATCCAAATGTTACTGGCAAGGTGAAAGTTACGCACAGACACACAGACATTCAAACAAATAGACAAACAGAACAAAAACAATGTGACCTTGATCTTTTTATCTAGGGCATGAAAATATATTTTTCAACCACTGAGTGTGAACGACTGACAAATGTTTATTTTGTTATCAAAGTAATTATTATACCTGATGGTTGTAATAACTGTTTTCAATAGTTCCTCCATAGTGAAGAAATCTGCAAGATGTGCATCCCGCCGGAATCCCCAACTATATCGATCCAATGTCATAGCATTCTCCCATTTTCTTTTCTGGAAGACTCCTTAATGGATCGAAATAGATATGATGTTACAAAAGTTTATCTATATTGTATATATAGTATAATTGTCGTTGTAGATCAGTGAATGAGGTACTCAACTCGCGACCCATAGGTCCCAGGTTCGACCCCGCCATGGACACACTGGTGCACTGTCTTTCAGATGAGACAGTGAATGTCAAGGCCCCATGTTACAGTAGACATGGGACGTAAAAAAAACCCTCATTGCTTCAGGTGGGCCCCAGTAAATTATAAATTACTACAAAATGCATCAGGTAGCTGTTGTAACCATATACATGAAATAATCGTAGAGTGACAATAATCAATCGTATAATTGCTTTAGGTTTAAAGCTCTCACATGTCGGCTAACCGGGGTCAAAACTTTTCCTGTTATGAAATACAATGCTATGACTATGGTAATTTTTTTAGAGTCAGGAGGTCCTAGGTTCGAATTCCATCATAGTTTCATCAATACTCCTCTCCTTCATTTTTAAAACTGTAAAAAAGTATGCTAAGATTATTTTTCTGCCGAGGCCAAAACTGTGTCCCTTCTTTCTATCACCAGCATCCCAATGATAAAGTCATACGTTCACAACTATCAGCCCATGTCCTATAATCAAAAGATGATTAACCAAGTTCATAATCCCCTAATCTCCCACTGTATAAACATTACCTTTGATTACAGTTGCTGTAATAGTATTACCTGGATTTTACATTTATCTGTCTTTGATTAAAGTTGCTATACTAATATTACTTGGATTGTGCCTGTCTTTGATTAAAGTTGCTGTAGTAATGTTACCCGGATTGTACCTGTCTTTGATTACAGTTGCTGTAGTAATATTACCTGGATTGTTCCTGTCTTTGATAGCAGTTGCTATAGTAATATTACCTGGATTGTATCTGTCTTTGATTAGAGTTGCTGTATAATATTACCCGTATTGTAAATGTCTTTGATTATAGTTGCTGTAGTAATATTACCTGGATTGTACATTTATGTCTTTGATTACAGTTGCTATACTAATATTACCTGGATTGTGTCTGTCTTTGATTAAAGTTGCTGAGTAATGTTACCCGGATTGTACCTGTCTTTGATTACAGTTGCTGTAGTAATATTACCTGGATTGCTCCTGTCTTTGATTGCAGTTGCTATAGTAATATTACCTGGATTGTTCCTGTCTTTGATTGCAGTTGCTATAGTAATATTACCTGGATTGTACCTGTCTTTGATTGCAGTTGCTATAGTAATATTACCTAGATTGTATCTGTCTTTGATTACAGTTGCTATAGTAATATTACCCAGATTTTACCTCTCTTAAGGTTACAGTTGCAGTAGTAGTATTACCTGGATTTTACCTGTTTTGAATAGAGTTGCTTTAGTAATATTACCCAGATTTTACTTGTCTTTGACAACAGTTGCTGTAGAAATATTATCGGGATTGTATCTGTCTTTGATTACAGTTGCTATAGTAATATTACCTGGACTGTACCTGTCTTTGATTACAGTTGCTATAGTAATATTACCTGGATTGTACCTGTCTTTGATTACAGTTGCTGTAGTAATATTACCCAGAGTGTACCCGTCTTTGATTACAGTTAATGTACTTATATTACCTGGATTCTATCTGTCTTTAATTACATCTGCTATAGTAATATTACCTGGATTCTATCTGTCTGTGATAACAGTTGCTATAGTAATATTACCTGGATTGTACCTGTCTTTGATTACAGTTGCTTTAGTAATATTACCCAGATTTTACTTGTCTTTGATTACAGTTGCTGTACCTATAGTAATATTACCTGGGTTGTACCTGTCTTTGATTACAGTTGCTATAGTAATATTACCCAGATTTTACCTCTCTTAAGGTTACAGTTGCAGTAGTAGTATTACCTGGATTTTACCTGTTTTTTATTACAGTTACTTTAGTAATATTACCCAGATTTTACTTGTCTTTGACAACAGTTGCTGTAGAAATATTATCGGGATTGTATCTGTCTTTGATTACAGTTGCTATAGTAATATTTCCTGGACTGTGCCTGTCTTTGATTACAGTTGCTATAGTAATATTACCTGGATTGTACCTGTCTTTGATTACAGTTGCTTTAGTAATATTACCCAGAGTGTACCCGTCTTTGATTACAGTTAATGTACTTATATTACCTGGATTCTATATGTCTTTAATTACATCTGCTATAGTAATATTACCTGGATTCTATCTGTCTGTGATAACAGTTGCTATAGTAATATTACCTGGATTGTACCTGTCTTTGATTACAGTTGCTTTAGTAATATTACCCAGATTTTACTTGTCTTTGATTACAGTTGCAGTAGAAATATTATCGGGATTGTATCTGTCTTTGATTACAGTTGCTGTAGCAATATTACCTAAATCGCACATATCATTAATTACAGTTGCTGTAGAAATATAACCGGGATTCTACCTGTCTTTTATTACAGTTGCTATAGTAATATTACCTGGATTCTACCTGTCTTTTATTACAGTTGCTGTAGTAATATTACCTGGATTTTACCTGTCATTGATTAAAGTTCCTGTAGTAATATTACCTGGGTTGTACCTGTCTTTGATTACAGTTGCAGTAGAAATTTTACCTATCTTTGATTACAGTTACTATAGCAATATTACCTGGATTCTACCTGTCTTTGATTATAGTTGCTGTAGTAAAATTAATTGGATTGTATTTGTCTTTGATTACAGTTGCTATAGTAATATTACCTGGATTGTACCTGTCTTTGATTACAGTTGCTGTAGTAATATTACCCGGATTTACCTGTCTTTGATTACAGTTGCTGTAGCAATATTACCTGGATTGTACCTGTCTTTGATTACTGTTCGTAGTAATATTACCTGGATTGTACCTGTCCTTACAGGTCAACACTCCACCATGTTTACATCTTGTATCTTTCCCCCATCGATCATTGGTTACTACGGTATCTTTCACGGGACTATAAAGAAAAAAACCTGCATGCATTTATCTTTATCGTTAATTTAACAAAATACTAACGACAGTACATAATTCAAATGAATTTACAACTGTTATTTAATTTTTAACTGCCATACATAATAATGATATATACACAATATGGTCAAAGATGTTAATTTCAGAGAGATTGGCCTAGTTTCCGCCCATCGTTACTAATTACCCTAAATTCTCCGGTCTAATTATACTACTAGGTTTGGGGTAGTAATATTTATAAAAACACAACAAACTCATAGTTGCAAAACTGAAATTGCCCTGCTTATATCAGAATTAAAGTTTAAGTTTATGGGTAACCAGTAACAATTCAGTTTAATTCACTCATGATTCTTAATAATGTATAGTCCATGTAAATATTTCTTCAAACGTAAATCATATTTTTCGTACAACTTAAAACTTAAAAGAAAATATGAGTACATGTAAATGATAATTCCGATAAAACCATCCCGCGCAAAATAAAATGTGTAATCTACCGCTAAGAAAATCATAATGTATATCAAACGGAAAATCAGAGTAGATGTGATATTTACCAATCTGAGGATATAAATAGAAACAGAAACTCATACTTGGATAAAAATATCATTCGATATTATCTTTCATTTGGTACGTATCGATAAACCGCAATACGATATATCGCGATACATAGGCAATGATACGATGCACGATGCAGAAGAAGCTCAAACGGTACAGAAATCCCTTTCTTTACAAATATTTGTGACAAATCTTTTGATACATAAATGTTTCAATCACAATTATACAAAAACAAACACCTAAATAGATTGTCAAAATATCTTTTATGCGTTTGTGCCTATTTTCACTTCATTTCTAGTCTAAGTTGTTATATGTCTTTTTTCTCATAACCTTTTTTTATACTTTATGAAACTATAGTGCAATAAATCATAAACCTGATTTCTTGATTAAACAAGTGTATTGTGATATGTATGAATCATCGTTCAAGTATCGTGATATGTATCGTATCGATGTTCAAGTATCGTGATACATATTGTATCGGTGTTCAAGTATCGTGATACGTATCATATCGCTGTTCAAGTATCCTGGTATCCTGATACATATTATTTCATTGTTCAAGTATTGTGATACGTATCGTATCGATGTCCAAGTATCGTGATACGTATCGTATCGGTGTCCAAGTATCGCGATACGTATCGTATCGGTGTCCAAGTATCGTGATACGTATCGTATTGTTGCTCAAGTATCGTGATACGTATCGTATTGTTGCTCAAGTATCGTGATACGTATCGTATCGGTGTCAAAGTATTGTGATACGTATTGTATCGGTGTCCAAGTATCGTGATACGTATCGTATTGTTGCTCAAGTATCGTGATACGTATCGTATTGTTGCTCAAGTATCTTGATACGTATCGTATCGGTGTCAAAGTATTGTGATACGTATTGTATCGGTGTCAAAGTATCGTGATACGTATCGTATCGGTGTCCAAGTATCGTGATACGTATCGTATCGTGAGAATTTGTATCGTTACATTTCTACCTTTCATTATACAGCCAAGCAATAAACTCGGTGGCGTTCCAATACTGACTTGATATCATCCAATCCCCGTCCGACCACACGACATCCGGTCTATAATTCTCGACTATTTCATAAAGCTCCGGTAGCGCTTTACTCTGAAGAAAAACAACCATAATATTCTCATAAATACAAACATATATCACGGGGCACACTGGGTGCACTGGCTTGAAATGTTTAGCTTAAAGCATTCGCACCTTCTCGAGCCTTTCTGGCAAGCTCGGAAAAACAACCTCGAATGTATTACGAAACACCGGATGTTAAAAAATCTAACAAGATGGCTGAGTTCGATTACTGTATTCAATATTCTTGTGATACAATTAAGTTTTCTAAAGATCTAAGTAAGAAGCACAGAGAAGTTGTATGTTATTTACAAACATGGGCAAGTTGTTTTCAGTTTCATTGTTGGTGCCGCAATGTTTAAAATCCACCGTATTATATTAGTTTAACCTTTATTTTTCATAAAGATACTTGTCATGCAAAGCAAATGCTAGTATATATACACACAATATATGCAGAGATTTGAAAACAAGTAATTAAATACTTACATTAATTCATCTCTCTGTTGGTAGAGCTAAATAAGAAGCCGCTATTTCACATTTATAAGTATTACAATAAACAATGTAAACACCGTAATATATTTGAGGCTGTTTTTCCGAGTATGCAACAGAAAAGCCCGAGTGTGACTGAGCTTAAAGTGCATGCAATCCAGATTCGATTCCCGGAATGCGACACTTTGTTTGGTCTTTCTTATCACGACGTAACTGAAAAATTATTGAAAGCCACCTAAAACACCAATCAACATCACAGTTCAGGATTTTGCTTATATTTCAGCACAGGTCTTTACTTATTTTTCTAAAATTATTATTTCTATCGTTCCATACTTCACTGTAGTTATATTGTTCACTTCATGGATATAAAGTGGCCTAATATTGTTTTATTCACGATCAAGTTGACCTGGGTCCGGCGTCATAAACTGATAATATACTTAAGTCATAATTTCATTAATGAATTAATAACTGAGATTTGGATTTTATTTAGTTTTATTCTATTGATAAAAAGAATTAAACCATTCTGCATGAGATTTTATTTGAACGTTTGATCATGGAATAAATTAAAATGAAATATTTGACTTAATTATATTCTCAGTTTATGGCGCCGGACCCTGACTATTGATATTTTGGCTTTCAACAACATTTCAATTACGACCACAACATTTTGTACATATTGTATTATTTCATATTATATATGTAATATTATATTACTTTTTAGCCTTTCGATAACATGAATAAACTTAAAAACAAACATTTACTAAACATTTTACAATCAAAGTATTTATACCTTAACAAAGTCTTGTGTAGTATAGTTATTGGCCTCATCCTGTAGGTAGAGTGGGTTAAACCATTCGAACAGGGAATGGTACAGTCCAAAATGAATACCTGACCCATTTATTGCTGCCGCCATTTCTCCTGCAAAAATATAGGAACACGTATAATACAACTATGATGAACAGACACGGCCCGGGTCCATATCAATTGCTAAACAAAACTTTCGAGAAAAATTAGAAAACCCCACCCTTCATAACATTGTGTATATTCCTTCAAAAATATTATAATACATGTAGTTCATTGGTTGGTAATATGACATTTTATCTTTGCTACACTTTCGTTATAATCATACATATGTAACTCTATATAGATATTCCTTCATTTTATTAGATTTATTTGAATAATATTGCGAGAGACATTTTTCTGTTATACAAAATAATAATAATAATAATAATGATGATGATGATGATGATGATGATGATGACGATGATGATGATGATGATTGATTGATTGATTGACTTATTTTTGTTTAACGTCACACCACGAATATTTCACGTATATGGTGACGGCATTTGCCTGATGTGGAGCATAAAAATTTTGATCTTTGCAACGGACCCACCCGAAGCAGTGAGGGATCTTTAACGTGCCATGCATACCACGACACGGGCCCTCGGTTTTTACTGTCTCATCCGAAAGACAGAACACCGGCATGACCAGAGCGGGACTCGAACCCCGGCCTCTCGATCAGGAGTCTAGCGCGATACCAGTAGGCCACGCCGGCTTTGATGATGATGATGATGATGATGATGATGATGATGATGATGATGATGATGTTAATAATAATAGAATTTTTGGTGTTATCTATCTATCTATCTATCTATCTATTCAATTCATTACTTCCTTATTAAATCACCTATCAAGTCTCTTTTAGGTCCCACGTCCATGGCATTCCAATTAAAGCTATATTTTGACGGGTACATTGTGAATCCCTCGTGATGTTTCGTGCTTAAGACGATGTATCTGGGGAAAAGACCAAATTATAATAGCTATATTCACCTAAATACATGTACTTAAAGCAATCTTTTCTAAACATAATCTAAATAGTCAAAAAATAAATCAATAATACATAGCGAAGCCCCCCCCCCCAAAAAAAAAAAACATGCGCATACAACAGGGCAATAACTTACCCATAAATACACATGCGGAATCACATACATCTAGTATAAAATTTGTCAGTAAATTACTAGATATACTGCAGCGTAAATGTTCCCCTACCCGCCTTTTTTCCTTTTTCTTCTTCTTCTATTCAACAAGATGCAGTCCGACTGTGAAGAAATTAGCCTCTTGAACATAGTGGCACGAATTGGGGATTGGACATGTATCGCTTGACCGAAACCAAGAGGCAAAAAAGGGGGTGTTCCTGAAGTACGACAAATAAAATTCTAGCACACTCTACCATGAATCATACATAAATGATGAAAAGGAAGGAGTTTTCAACACCCACCCACCCCGGTCCGCATTTACTTTACTAGTTATGTGAGGGCTATATCTATTGTCGGGCAATGGCTTATACAAGAGGGGGGGGGGGTGTAAAACCAACAGCGAAATTTTTGGTTATGTCAGAAAAATATCTACAGAGGGATACAAGGGCCCACAGTACTTTGTTCCAGTAATTACAATAAGATGTATACAAATAGTCAATACTGACTGGATTCGGTCATGTGACCAGTCTGTTTCACACAGTATAGAACGTCCCTATTGTTAACCAGTATGTTTACTTTACATTGTAAATAATGCATGTGTAAATATCCACCTGTATACACCTTCCTTATTCACAGTACCTCAAAATCAGCTGACATCGAGGTTATTGATAATATCTAATTGGCGTATTGCTACATGCCTTAGCAAGCTTCAACTTTGTTTGATGACAACAATGGGAAAAGGAGGGGGATTGATAACTCAATGCATAGAAAATGCATAGGCGGGTCTAGAAATTTTTGAAAAAAGGGGGGTCAGCCTCCCATGACTAGTGTTTTGCACTAATTGCTCCGGAAAGGAGGCTTGCGGCCTTAAAATGGTCGAAAATGACTTTTTTCCATTAAATTTCCGACCATAGGAGGGTATTTGCAAAATACCCCTCCCCATCGTTTTCCACCTCTAAATCCGATAAAGAAAATGCAGATAATAACTCAAAGCTTACTTGACACCTGATTTTAGTATTGTGTCCATCCATCTTTTGGGATCGTAAAATTCCAGTCTCAGCTGCGCTGCGAATTCTTGATATGTAAAGTCCGGAGGATAATTATCCTTCATGAATTTGATGACTTTCGGAACCGTTTGTCCTTTTGGTCCTTTCCACTGGTACCAAAACCATTCATTATTGTAACTTGGCACTGTGTACACTCCCCAGTTGATAAACATGCCAAGTTTACCATCATCGTACCAATCGGGTAGGGGTCTGGAATCCAGGGAATCCCAGTTAGGTTCGTACTTCAGTCCATAAGCAAACGTGAAAGTACATATAAGTATAAATACTATACTACCTATACACATGTCCATGTCTAAGTGTAAGACCGAAACTGTACTTTAATTTTGTGCTACACTAGTCACGTGTTCATCGATTGGCGCTCTCACTGACTTTTATGCAATATATTTTATTTATTTAACGATAAATGCAATAGTATACCTGGCGATCTTCAATCGATAAATCCGAGTACTTTTAAATCACATTGTCCAGTTTCGTCGGAAGTCAAGCGAAACTGAAAATGCCACTGAATGTATTTAAAATGTGTTTATTTGTAAACACTTCATGCTAAGATCATTTCACATACTAGTATATCGGGGCGTCGTCGGCCGTCATGCAAAACGCAGAAATTCCTATTTGCGTAGCAGAGCTCCCACGCTCCTGAGCAATGGTTGGTCTTTTGCGTACCAACGTCTAATGTAACCTTGTTTTTTATTGTTTCTTGTTAGACGCGAACCCGAGACCACTTGGCCCCGAACCAAGCGTGGTAACAGCTACCCAGACTCCTATTTTCAAGTAAAACATTTATAGTCTCTACAAAGATGCGGTGAAAACTATTACAATGGAAAAAGATGGCGCTGTCGTTGTACATACAGGGTATGTGGGGTATTTAACAATCTGATTAAAACCATATCTTTATTCCGCTTCTCTATTTGTCCTTTTGCGGATCATTGGACAAACAGAGAAGCGAAATAAAAATATGGTTTTAATCAAATTGGGTATTTTAATATTTCCAAACCTCGAACATATACGCATATTATGAGAAATGGATTGGTTGGTAGGTTATTGTGTTACGTCATTCCATGATGGTGTTATTCCTATACAAATTATGCAACCCCCATATAATTCCACCACCCACAGTGCTTGGGTGGAGGTTAATCCTTGCGAACTCATGAAGAGATTTTTATGATGGGTCGTTAGATAAAAGGGAACGGGGAAGCAACAATTTAAAGTAACTCCATTCCGAGAGCTTTGTTGTGTTCATGGTGTTCTACACAGCTTTCCACAATTTTTTCTAACTTTTTCCCAACATGGAGGCAGGAGGTAACCAACTCCTTCATTTCAGTGGCATAATATGTGAATCGCAGCTCAAATGTTTAACCACCGTATAAAATCTGTCCCCAGTATCATTACCAGAGACATATATACATGTACACTGCGTACATATGTCTCTGTTATTACATACATATTGTATTTTACATGTATATGGTGAAGTCGAGAAATAAAATTTGAAAACTAATAACAAGACAATGTGAATTTTCTCGTATTTTAATGGTGAAATAGCAAAAGACACAAAGGATAAAAGGATAAGAAATATCAAATTAATCTCTTCAGAATATATAAAAAAAAAATGGATTTCTATGAGGACTCTATGAATACATAGCGTGCAAAAAGTACATTTCGTAAATACAACATCATATTGATTAACTACTCAATATTTAGCTCAACAATGAAAATGAAGATTTTTCAGATAAGAATACAATATTTTTTTGGTTTGGAAATATGAATTATTAGGATTCATACATAGGGACCATTTAGTAGTGAAACAGAAAGTGGAAGTCAAAACCTGAGCTGATGACAGGACACACAAAGGATTGAACCCAGAGGTGAAAGTTGGTTGGTTGATAGGTATTTTATGTCACTTTCAAATAATTTTTTCAGTCACATGAAAGTAGGTCACCAACATCTGAAATACAGTGGTGCAATTCAGAAATTCGAACCCATCTTGCAAGGCAGCACCATTGAAGTGCTTTACCACTACATCAAATCTGTCTGTCTCAGGAATGACAGGCTACCATTGATCCCATACAAAACTACATCTATTATGGCTATCAAATAAAGCAGAAAAATGAGAAAAATACACAAAAGATCACCCTGTCACTTGTTCATTAGTAAACCTTTTCATGATGATTTTATCTCTCATTAAATGCCCAACATAAATTTTGCTACTCAAAGTTATGTCATTTTATTGTAACGTTAAATCCCAAGCCTTAACTACATAATGAAAATTCCAGAAAAGCGTAAATTGTTGCGCATGATTGTCATTATATATTGTAAAATATCATATTCCTGTATTGCATACAAACTGATAGAATGTGGAAATATAATGCTCAGAATCAACAAAAAGATCCAAGAAACAGTAGAAATACCAATATTGCATAATGTGCACATGGCTTAATTTTGGAGTAGCAGATTTCTTCAGGCTTTTCTTAGTTATTACAGAAGTGACCTTGACCTTCAAAAATACCTGACCTTTATCACTCAACATAAGAATTATGTGTACATGTATGAAAGTTGAAATTCCTGATGCCTGTGATTCAGTCTACATTTTGTCTAAAAGATGCCCTGAGACGAAACGGACCACATCATACAAAAAAGATCTTAATAAAAAAAAAACATAACAAGATTGTCTACACAGTTGATTAATGCCAATGAAAGTGTCAGTAGAATGTCAAAGATCAATGTGAACAAAAGAAAGTGAAGACAATAGCTAAATCTATAGAGAAAATATAATATAATTCTCCTTATGGTTAATATTAATGTGCAAAAATATGGCACTTCAATTGCAAAATTATCAAAGTTAAATCTCATATATACAATGAAGATTTAAAATGATGTTTTCTTATTCACAATATAAATACTGAACTTCAGTATACCAAGTCTTCCCTTGAGTAATTTTATATTCATTGCATTATCTATACAAAACTGTAAGTTTTATGAATAAGTATCACATGATTTGAAATGGAATGTATAAGTCTTATAAAGTATAAATTCATATTTATATAAAACATATTCAAAAGAGTAAATGCAAAAAATAGAGATTTTTTTTCACAAACAAAAGTCACAAATAATATGACCCCAAAAACTATAATTCATACATAATCCAGACACAATATAGAAAAAATAAACCCAAAACTACTCATATACTATCCAATTACAAAGACATTATATGTATATATCTATCAATGAAACAAGTCAGTTTACTTATATGCATATGGCATCAGTATATTCAAGTTCTATATGTACTGTGAAATCAATTATTTTCATAATGGACAACTTTATGGATTTACAAAATTTCTCTGGTTCTTTGAGACATAATATTGTGAATATGTATATCTATAAAATCAACTCTTATTCCCCAAAGGCTATATTCATTTCTTAGCTATTACATTCATGGTGCTTGTAAAACAAAGAACACAATAACAGAGTTATAACTTTCCAAAATCATATATAAACTGTTGAAAGATTGTTTTTATATGACCAATTTTGTATTGTTTATACAATATGACATTTACTTAATTTCCTACATATATATTTATCACTATTTCTCTGGGATGTAAATTTGTTACTAACAGGACCCACAAAATCCACAAAAATTTTATCCCCCAAGAAATATAATGATTTTACAGTAAAATAGTTTCACTCATACAAATCGCAATAGAACCGACTTGATCAATTAGTTAAACCAGTCATCTTGAACACCCAAGCAGACTGACATGGTATCTTGTTCCATGGAATTGGGGGAATTTTGATATTTATCCCACCTGTAGGGGCTGGGGTGTAGTCGAAGTTGCCTTGGTAACCAAGTAAGGTGACCACTGTAGCACTACTTGGTTTGGGAGCTCCGAGTTTCAGCATATCCTCTGGCCAGTGCAGAGTTATGGCGTACACATCATAACCGTTGGAGGATTTCTGCATAGTGTACCTGTCATAATATATACGATATTTTGTATGTAAAATAGAATTCTCCATTATTATGTCTTAGATTGATCACTTCTATTAACATACATAGTATGGTGATATGCAGTGAGTATAGCGAAATACTGAAGCATTAAGACTTGGTACACAAAATGAAGGACAGACCAGAATAATATGATTCTCTTGATTACACGGAAGCTAACGACCAGAACTACTGGTAAATGACTTGATTCTTCTACACACGATGTAGTAAAGTCACCATTAATTACTATACTTCATATTATACATTATTATCATTAAACTTACTTGTTTCTTCAAGTTGCCTCAAGACATCTTAATATATTTTACTGAACAAAATTGTACTCATGTATCATTTCATAAAATATTTATTCTATTCCAAAAATACACTTTGAAATAAGCATCTTTTGTATGTACTGATTCATTCATTGAATACTACTTTATGTCATTCCATAACTATTTCATGTACAAGGTATCAGTATGACCAAAAAGTTCTCAGCCCATTAAACTTTGATACAATAAATAAGTATAAAACGCCATTCAAATCATTATTCAATCATATTGAACCTTTTGGCAGAGAGAATAGTATTTCAAAGCTTTTGATTATACACAGAATTGGCTGTTAAAAGCTGAAGGGTTAGTCATACTGCCAAAATTGAGAAAACTGAAGTTAGAGCAGTTACCAAGTATTTATGTAAGAAGGGGCGACTCCTAAGGAAATTCAAGAGTCATCTTCCAAAGGTCATAGTATTGTTGAAAATGGGCTGCTTAATTTAGAAGGCGAAGGGAGAGCCTTGAAGATGATGAATGGTCTAGATGTCTATAGGAGGTTAACAGAGACGAGAACACTGACATTGTGCACATTCTTGTCATGAAGACAGAAAGTGAAAGATTCGAGAAATAGCTAGAGAAGATGCACTAACTTAGGGGCTGTGCAATCAATTTTAACCTACATCTTAGGCATATATAAGGTCTCAGGTTGATGGGCCCCATATAAAGATGACTGAAGATCAAAAGAAGACACAGGTATGATGTTTCTTTGCATTTTTTGTCTCCCTATGAAAATGATCCCGAGGATTTTATGGTCAAATTGGCACTCATGATGAAACTTGAGATTACTATTTTAATCCTGAATCTGAGAAGGAAGACATGCAATAGATTCACCTTGCCTCACCCCCTCCTAAAAATTCAAGAGAGTTGTCTCAGCTGGGAAAGTTGTAGATTCTATTCTTAGGAACAATTACAGAATAATCAAGAATGATTTTCTTGAGGAAGGCCACACCCAGGACCTTTCGGTCTAGAGCTGTGCATCTTAACCATGCTGGCTATACATATATAATAAAATCTTAAATTATGTTATTCAGATGCCAATGACCAGAATCTAAGGAACACAATGCCCAGTATCAAAATGCAAATGAAAGCGTTTCATAATTTACTCTCTACATGGTACATTGTACACATTCGAAAACATCCTAAATGAAATTTCATGTTATACATATTTATATCATATATCATATTTATATACCATAAATATATTTTAATCATACAATTTAATCTTGATAATTCTAAGTTGAAGGACCTATGCAAAACAGTTCAAATTAAGCAGAGTCTGAGTTAGGGGTATATATACATGTACTGTACAGGAAACAGAGTAGGGACTTTTAAAACAGTTCGAGCTAGTGGGAAACTCAGGTTTTGGGTGTTCAAGTAAAAGAGAGTCTACTGTACTTATTAATAGCACTTACCACACATCCTTTGTAGCTGTATCATTTTGGAATGTCCAAGGCTTTGATTTATAAATAGCTTCACCATTCACAGCCAACCACTGCCCCAACTGCTTCAGGCGCTCTTCAAACACTGGGACAATTTTGCCATCCTTAGTGGGCCCTACATTGATCAGCATGTTCCCTCCACAACTCACAGTCTCAACCAATGTCTTCACAATTTCATCGATACTGAGGTAGTCACTCAGCGGTGCGTTACGTCTGTATCCCCAAGAATACCTGTCTATAGTCATGCAGTTTTCCCATTTATGCTTTTGTAGTGTTCCTAAAAAAAAAGTATACAGACACATTGACATAAACTATGAATCGACAAAATATTAATTCTTCCTTTTGTTAAAAGTAAAAATGATCAGGTGCTCATTGAAGGATAAGAAACGTTACATATTGCTAATAAACGAAAACAAACCTATGGACAAAATAACCTATACATGTAATTCTATTAGTCACAGTTTAAACTGTCATATTCAAGAACGTTTCAAATTTGCAATAGCTCAGGTAGTAATGAATTTGGCTCATGATTAAGATATCTAGAATTCAAGTTCCACTTTAGGCTCTTTGGATCTTCAGAGGAGTAAGTAAACATCGAGGATCTGTTCATATTAGACATTCACATGTAAAAGACTTGTCGCTGCTTTGGACAGGTTTGTTGCATCAGTCTAGATTTCTGTGTAATACATCAAGCATTTGCCCTAACCATACAAGTGAAATAGTTAATAAGTGACCTTGACCTTTCAGAAATTTCATGTGAAATGCAGTCTGAAACATAAAATAAATCAAAAGAAAATTCTTATTGCAAACTGTCTTCCCTCTAACAGGATGTCATTTCTAAACAAAAAATACCATACCTGGATTGTAACGGTCTGTGCAAGTAAAGTAGCCACCATGATGACAGGAAACGTTGAATCCCCACCTATCATTCACCACCACTGTGTCCTTCACTGGGCTGATAGAAATTATACTTGTTATAAATACACATATATAGCAGGACCATAGGAAGCATTTGAAAAGTGGGATGGGGAGTTGCAAACCTTGAGATTTTTTTTCAGTTTGTGATGTGAACAAAATGAGATCATGATCAGCCTAAAAACAAGTTTCAATAAACCAGGATTATAAGAGTTTCAACAACTAATGAATGTTAATCTGTAATTACTTCCTACTTAGCAATTAATTAATCTGTAATTACTTCTTCCTTAGCAAACTATTAACATGTAATTACTTTCTCCTTATCAATTAATTATTCTGTAATTACTTCCTCCTTTGCAAATAATTAATCTGTATTCACATGTACTATCTTCTTCTCAAATTATTTATCTGTAATTTCTAACTCCCTAGCCATAGCACATTTGCTTCAAATTACAAACTGTTCACTTCTACAGAAATCACGAGATGCCATATAAAATCTGTTCCTTTTTAATGTACCACCTACACCCCATCATTCTAATATTTTAGTTGCTACTGTATCTGATTATCCATCTGACTGCAAAAAGACTCATATCATTGTATACCTGTCATTATACAGCCAAGCTAGGAACTCTTGCGACTGCCAGTACTCTGCCGGACCACTGTCTCCATCAGACCACACCACCTCAGGTTTATAGGTATTCACAATCTCATAAAGCTCTGGCAAAGTTTTAAACTAAAAAAAAAAAAATACATCAAGTTACAGCTTGTGCTAGGAACCTCAAGCTGTAAGAATGATTCAATGACAGAAATATTTCCGTAAATCTTTGTGTCTTTGTTCACATTCATTTATATAAACAGTGCTGAATTATATTGTTTCGCCTGTATGTCAGGACATTCACAGCAGGTGTGGCTAGCCAAACAGGAGATGCTCACTCCTCTAGGCACCTGGTCTCACCTCTGAATTTCAGGGGTCCGTGAAATTCCACTGTGGTACATTGTTGTTAGTGCCATAGTCATCTGACACCAGTTATTTTCGTATTTTGCAACATGAATATGTATGTTTGTTTGCTTGATTCTTATTTTACATTAAGCCAAGCTTGTTTCACTTATAATGGTGGTGGCATCTGTCTGACACACTGCACAGAAATTTAGACCTCTGTAATGAACCTAATAGAAGCAGTAATGGATGTTTTACGTACCACATCTACCTTGACATGGGACATCATTCTTACCTTCATCTGAATGACAATACTTCTCAAGGCTCGAACCTAAGGCCTTTGAGTCATGAGCCAAGTACCTCATCAAATGAACTATGCAAGCTCTAATGTGGGCATGTATCCTATTTATATGGGTAAACAGTTCTATGATGAATCATACAAAAAACAAACTGGGCCTGATATAGTTGGGACTGTTGCCAGAGATAAATGAATGAGTTTGTAATACAAAAAAGCCTCCGATTAGGACGGCAACAATTTGCCTAAATACATTCATGTAAGACAGACAAACTGACAAACAAAGAGAAAGGAACAAACAAATCAGCATTATTCTATAAATATCTGGATCATTCTGATACATTTGTAGAAGATGAAAACAAAGTTTATGATACCTGTAATTACAGGCAATTTTTAAAATATCAAGGAGGATTATCTGCCCTTGTTTATTACGGTAGTCCTGGGAAGTGGAAAAGGAGTGGTAAGTGGTATAAAAGTTGTGCAGTTTACTTTAGGTTTGAATACATACATCGTTTCATATGACACGGGTAATGACTTAAACCGAAATTCAAAAATTACTAAAGATAAACTTCAGTATACCTCAGCACATTTTGCTCAACTTAATTTTACATTAAAGTAATTTACCTAACGGGTATGTTCCAGCAAATGAGAATCAATTGTATTTTTCATGTAAATCCAATCATACAATTACCTTGACAAAGTTGTTTGTACTGAAGTTGTTGGCAGCATCCTGCACATAAAGTGGATGAAACCATTCAAACATTGAATGGTATAGTCCAAACTTTAAATCAGTGTTTGAACGGATAGCATTTGCTAATTCTCCTGTGAAACATAAATAGAAATGTTAGAATCCAATACTTCAGCAGGTGTCACAAAGAGCTTACAGATAAAGAAATTTAAAGAGTATACATGTAAATGTATACATGTACAGTACAGTCCAAGTGTTTTGGAGAAACATTACACAGTGTAATTAACACAGGTGTGAAAAAGCACAGGTAAATTTCCATCTGGGTTACCACTGTGATTTTGAGTGTTTTTTCCCACTGTGTTTTGTTCAGTTTCTCCAAAACACCTGGACTGTGTAGTATTCTTCCAGAAAAGTTTAATGTGTTATAGATTTTTCAAATTGTTTATTAATCTCAGACATTGCCTCTTTGAGAAACATAAATCTTGAAGTCATCCAAGATCAGCATCAAAACCAAGCTAAGGATTTTCAAGAGCAATGTGCTAGGAGTCTATATGGGCAGAATCATAGAAATTGAGGACAACAATCATCAACAGAACTGATATCTAACAGTAGAAACCTCTTTGCAGGATCTTGCATATCTTCTGGCCAAGAACCCTCGACAATGAACAGCTGTAATGTACCGACAGACAAACACCCCCCACTTTTTCCAGGAAAGGAAATAAAGATGGATAAACTGCTCAAGATGCAATGAAATTCTATTCTATGAGTTGCAATGAGATGGGCTCCACCAGGTAGAAAGAAGAAAGGAAGTCCTAGAGAGATGTGGCGTAGAACAACAGAAAAAGATATGGAAAATAAAGCCACGGATGAACATGGGGACATATCCAACCAATGTCTCAGGAAAGGCAGAAGTGATGGGCTCTGATGATGGAATTAACTTATTAAGTGCAAACCAGCATGAAGAGGATTAAGAATAAGATAATCTTAGATACATGTACATAAAGATGGAATATCTTGTTGTTCTTACTTACCCACAAGATCCCTGTTAGGTCCAGTATCCTTGGAATTCCAATTGAAGGAATGTTTCGATGGCCAGTTTGTGAATCCTTCATGGTGTTTACTTGTCAGTACTACATATCTACAATATACGACAGCATTATGTCATTCCTGATCATTTATCCCAAATTACTGATACAAATGTAACTTCATACACAACTGAATCACAAAGTAAAAAAATGCAACATTGTTGATAAATTCAGATACAACAAGAAACTGCAAAAGATAGAATGGTTGGATTGCAAAGCAATTTAAATTCAAAACAAGATCAAAGTCACAAAGTCAAAAATCACAGCATCAATTGAAAGCTCCGGTCATAAAGAATCTATGTTTGACATACCACAGCCATACCCCTATTGATTCCAAAGATAAAGCCAAAATTAAAGTTTTTTAAAAGAGGGTCAAAGTTCACGGCACTGGATAAAAAAAGTCATTGCACGATTTGAAAATTCTGCTCATAAATAATTAGGAACCTATACAATGTATATGTGTGAAGTAATATGTTAATTAGATTTTGCTTCAACCAAAATCTTGACCAAAATATTGACGGCCATACATCCAGATTGAACAGATGACAGTCAGACATCGCCGATCTATAGATCAAACTTGCTTTGCAATCTGGCCAATGTATACTATACCTACATGTACATGTACCTTGACCTTTATCATTATTCCTTATACAGTACAGTCCAGGTGGAACTTAATTTGCCCACTGGTGACAGTGGGCATTTTTAGAGTGGGCATTAAAAATGTCCACTGGACATTCTTGTGTGAGCCAGTTGGAACTAACATACAGGTAAGTGGACAGCTTGATAACTCAGGTAAATGTCCACTCCTAATGCCCACTGAAATTTCAAAGTTCCACCCAGACTGTACTGTAGTTATACTGTTATAGTTGATCAATACTCACTTGGCACCAGATGCATTGAATATCCTTGCCCATTCAGCTGCATTGTAAAATTCAGCTGTAAATTGAGGGGCAAAATCAGCATAAGTGAATTGTGGAGGATAATTCTTTTTCATGAAGTCTAAAACCCCTGGGACAGCTAACTTTTTCCAGTTGTACCAAAACCATTCCGAAGAAAAGCTGGGAACGGAAAACACTCCCCAGTGGATAAAAATGCCAAGCTTTGATTCATCATACCAGTTAGGTAAAGGACGGGAGTCTATTGAATTCCATGTAGGGTCATATCTGGCTGAAGATGCAAACAAAATGCAACCGCACAAAGAAAACAACCTGCACAACTCCATTGTTTACCTTCGGTATCAGGTGACGCGCATCATGTGATCGTTAGTAGACAAGTCGTAGACGAGACATTTATCTCTCAATAATTTTAATAAAGACAAACCAGAATTTGACCGATGTGAGTTATATTTGAGGTAACCTTTTAATGCGTTTTTATGGCATTTTTATATAAACATATATAAAACATTATAGAAAAATATACATTGGTTGAAGAAATGCGTCTTTTTGTCTTTTTTAAAAAGTATTTGATTAAGTTGTTTTACGTCACTCCATCTGCCTGATGCATTACGTAGAAATTTATACATAGGTATGCAACGGACCCGACTGAAATGGCGCGGGAATATTTACGTGCCACGATTATCGTGATATGGCCCGGACATCGGTTTTCACTGTCCTCATCCGAAAGACAGGTTACAGGTGTGGCCATGGCAGGAGTCAAACCCTGGGCCTCTCGGTCACAAGAATTTCAACTACTGAGATACATTTACACCGGCTCTGCGTCATAAAGTGATATTGAAACTAGCATATTGAGTATTGCAGAACAAAACATGTCACCTACATATAGCTAACGGTTTCCACATATTTTCTATTTCATGGGCGGATCTAGAAATTTTTAAAAGGGGGGGGGGGGGGTTCGGCATTTTCCCGCAAAATCAACAATGCTTTATTTTATGAAATTCAATATACAAGACTTTCATGTCCAAAGTCGACATATACACTTAAACCCTAGGTATTTTCTTTTTGTCAGCCCGAACAGTGCAAAATTGTATGTACTGCAATTGCTCTTTTTTGCATATTTTTGTATTGCTGTTACAAAGAGCATGCATTACTGATGAAAGCTAACTAAGCATGAGTGAGACAATAATTGCTCATGGTTTCAGTGGACCCACTATCGACTTTTTAACACTGGATTAAAAGAATAGAAATGTGCTTCAAAACACTGTAATATCCAATCGGTTACAAATACAGCTAAGCCGGCGTGGCCTAGTGGTATCGCGTCGGACTCCTGATCGGGAGGCCGGGGTTCGAGTCCCGCTCTGGTCATGCCGGTGTCATGTCTTTCGGATGAGACAGTAAAAATCGAGGCCCCGTGTCGTGGTATGCATGGCACGTTAAAGATCCCTCCCTGCTTCGGGTGGGTCCGTTGCAAAGGTCAAAATTTGTATGCCCCGCATCAGGCAGATGCCGTCACCATATACGTGAAATATTCGTGGTGTGACGTAAAACAAAAATCAATCAATCAACAAATACGGCTCAGATACAGCTCAGACACGTTCAAAAATTAAACTTGGAGTAAGTGTAAGTGTCATGGTTTATAAGTCATGGCGAAGGTTTAAGTTGACAACAGACAGACAAACAAACAGATAGACAGGACAAAACAATATGTCCCCGATGATTCGATCCGGGGCATAAAAATGTACGAGTCCCGTGATTGGGTACGATCACAGGTACTACTAGCCTGTCCAACCCCGTAGGTCAGGCTAATATTTTAGGCAAATCCGCTCACTTTACACGTAAAGAACCTCAATATCAGGGGGCGAATCAAATAGTCGTTTTTTATAGGAGCAGTCCGTTACTAAGCCAAAAATTATGAGAGAATGCCGAGTTTTCTATACAATAATTAAGATTTTCGAGTATTTAAGTTACAATATAACATATAAATTGTTTCATTCTAAGGCTATTTAATTTGCCTTTCGAACACTCTCTACCTCATTACATACAGCAAATTCAAAAAGACGTGATCCGTCGACAACTGTACTATTTTTACCAAGTCGGGTATTGAGTGACATAACATATTGTTGAGTATTATTTCTTATACATTATTTGAATATTTCATATGTTAGAAATGACTTTAATGCACTTCATCAATCAACAACACATAAAAAGAAAGTACGTATAATGCATGTAATTATCTATAATGCTACTTTTAGTTGACATTAATCCACAAATTCTAGGAGCAAGAACGGTTAATCCCAAAAATGTGGGAGGCATCCTAATCACACATAGCTTTACATATCGCTTTATTAGAACATGTACATGTACTTCAAACATGTATGTTTGAAATTATTGCGTAAGCGTGCATCGGCATATCGTATGGCATATTGCGATGCATTTGCTCACAATTCGTATTGCGATATAATCCCTATACGGTTTTGTCTTTTTATAGCTTGGGATACTGCTTAAAACTTTTGGGTCAATAGTATCTAAAGATATAATGTACAATACATTAAGATTACTGACATTTTAACTGCAAATGTTCAAAACGTAATACGAAAGTGAATAAAGTCATGTATCTGTGGCACTCACAACAATGTACCACAGTGATCATGCATGGGTCCCTGAAATTTAGAGGTGAGACCAGCACCCGAGCTAAAAAAAACTTTCACGCGTGTTCGATTCTAAACCTGTATTCAAACTCCAAACCCCTACTCACTCTTGAGTTTGAGTACGGGTGAGGTTATAATCTTTACGCTTTCGATCCCGATTCCTGTGAGTGCATACAAGCACGGCTCTGAATATGGTCCTATCCGATTTGGAAATTTTTGAGAACATGCTCGAGATTGGAGCACGCTGTCATGCTCCAGATATTCTATAACCTCGATAAACTTCGAGTTCGAGCACATAGAAACTTTGGAGCACCGAGTCGGGCTCTAAAATGTTTTATAAAGTTTCTGTTGGGGGAGTGAACGCCTCCTATTTAACTAGCCACACCGCCACGAATGTCCAAAACATACAAGCTTACATAATATTACCCTCTGTACGTAACATTTAATACGACGAAACACTGTAAAGAAAAGGTCATAGCCACACACAAGATATGAAGAGGGCGCAGTAACATTTTAGTGCTATGAATAAAAAAGTCCTATAAATATTTACCTAACCGTTCTTACTCCTAACTTTATCGTCTTAGTCCTGCAAAATTCGGAAAATACTTTGTACATTTTAAGTCTAGATTTACCAATTTTAATCTCATTTCTACACTCAAATAAGTAATTAGATTGTATATGCATAAACAAATTGAGGCGTTGTTCATAATTTAAGTTCATGAAGTTTAGAGGAAATTCGGGCGGATTTTTTCATTTGTCGACGCATCACGCTTTATAGGGAGGTTGTCATGTTCCAAGTTTTAAGGCAACTGGATCTTTATCAATATCATTAAAGAATAGGCATGGTTTGAATAGAAATTTCTCATTTACAAAACAGAAAAAAAAGAAATATAACTTTTCGAAGTGACTCTTTGTCCACTCAATGAGTCTGCTCCCTTAAAAAAACGACCATTTGATTCGCCCCCCCCCCTCCCTGAATATGTAGCATCAAGGGGTATAAAAGTTAAACTTACCATTTTCATTCACCTTTATATTATTTTATATGCATATATTTTCTTTATGTCCGTCTGACGGTTACATAATTGCAAAACATCGCCACTCACCATGTGTAAACTTGCCTCACTGATCGGGAGTTTTACTATGTTGCATTGCATATCGCAG